>VZTZ01014589.1:0-59920 GCA_013400955.1 Drymodes brunneopygia
CCTCCACGGCAGCTACACTCCTTCAGGAGACCAGAGGAAGGATACAAAAGGACTTCTTGAAGCAGATGGTTGTCAAAAAATCTCTTCTATACGAGCATCAAGAAGTGGTTAATACAGAATTTATCTTGAACGCAGCTTTGAACACATCCCTTGAGAAGACGGAAGGAATACTGATATTTGGGGCAATCTGCAACCACATAGCCAAGTGTCACGTTGTCAGTGGCACTCATGGCTGAGCCAACAGAAAATTAAACAATGGAATAAGCACCCTGTTAAAGGGTGCTGGAAAGACTTCATGGCTAGAAAAGCTTAAGGGGAGGTTATGAAACATGTCAGGAAAGAGGTTGGCATAGTAGGTGTCATTGGAGGATGACCTTGCCCAGGACAGGGATGTTGGAAGACCTTTAAGGTCCCTTCTAACCCAAACCATTCCATGACTATAAGTGTATGTAGGCCTGGAGATATTGTTTTCATGAGCTTTAATTTTGCACACCTTCTCCAGGAGTAGTTTCAAGTGTTAGAATGAGTGGGATCATGCTATTGTTTAGAAATTAGAATGCAACAGGAACCTTTTCAAAGTAGCAAAGGCACTTTGAAAATGTCAATGTTCATTGAATGTCACCAGATATTTTATTCAGATGGCACAGTACAGAAAAGTCTTGCTGTGCACAGCTCTGTGTATACTCAAAGGATGCAATTCATATCCTACTAGCTCAAACTCCAGGGAAGAGAGACAAAAAGTGAGTAAGAAAACATGGGTTTATTCCTGTTTTACAAAAAGGGCACTGAGAGGTAAATCACTGTGTTGTGGTCATACAAAAAGCAGGTAAGAGCTTGAAGTCATTTAAGAACTAATTCAGTACCTTTTGCCAGAGCACCCTTTCTTTCTTTAGGAGTGTTGCATGAGTCTGTGATGTAATGAGTTTTCTAACATCTCCACTAAGATCCGCTGTTCTTCCCACAGGAGTAAGAGTCTGCTGTTTCGCAGTTTGGGATGGTGTTCAGTGCAATCCCGCAGTTGGTTAAAATGGGCTACTATTGGTTGCTGATCCAGATGATCTAAAGCTAAGTCCACCAGAGGCCATTTGATCTTCCTCCATATTTTGGGAATAGATGCGAGTGACTAGACTGAGCTAAAGGAATGGATAATTCAGCAGTCAGTCAGTCATTGTCATCGTGTGTGCCTGCATGTGTTACATTTGGGTGACAGACTGCAAACCACATTAGAAGCAGTAATGAGAGGAGCAAGACAGGAATTGAGAATTTTCCTTTTTGAGAGATGTTACCTTTGATGTTTTCTGAAGCTGAAATGTGAACAGTAAGATGATGGATAGTGAAGCACTTAAAACCAAATCTTGTTAAGGTCTTTAGCTTATGTAATATGATCTCATTTAAGAGAACTCCTTGTTAACTCGTTAAGAAAATTCAAGACTGGGGAATGTGAATGGCTTTGCATGTTTTCAGAAGGCAAGATGATGCATTGAGTTGTCTCACAAGCAGGTGTATTTATTCCATTGATTCTTTCAAAAGCGTTCTGTGGGTTTTATGACTCCTACTTTTCTCCCTTCCCGTCCTTCAATCTGTAACTAATTTCAGGGAGTGTTTGCCATGCATCATTGTCATTTGATACTGTGTGAGACTGCTTCAGAAGCCTGGCTCTTCCAGACACAAAAGAAGGACTTTTTTTTCAACATATAGCAGGTACATGAAACATCAGGAAGACTATTCCTGACTCTTTTTGCAAAGTGTCCACAACCTCATGGATTAAAGGCGAGAAGTGAGAAGGAGGAAAAAGTGCACAAATGCAATGGAAGAGAAAAGTGGAGACAGGGGATGGAGAAAGTATTTCTTTAAAGAAAATGACCCTGTCCTCTCTATACTGTTGTATTTGAACACGTATATGAATAGATACACCTTTAACTATATAATCCTTACTAAAGTGAGAGGTGAAAAATGTTTGGTTCTGATTTTTGGATATATTACTGGGTGAATTTTGCAGCAAATTCAGTTAAAAATTTTATTAGATATATGCTGTCAGAGTGTTGGATTATTCCAACAGTGGAAAAATAAATTTCAGTACAGATAACTAAGAAATTTAAGGAATCAGAAAGCTATGGTGCTTATTAAAAAGAAACCTTTCCCTTTCCAAGGTTAAGAATAAAATAGATGAAGACTTCAAGGAATTAGTACTGCAATAAGGAATAATTTAATGAGAATGTATGTCACAATGTGTTGGATAGCAAGTTGCAATGGAGTGACATTTGCTTGGATTCGAAAAGGAAGGAAAAACATTGATTAAGGAGCATATGAAATATTTATTTATGAGTATTTTTCTAATGCATTCTGCTGGTTGTGAGTCTGTATGAGGTGGTTCTGCACTGTGAACATATATGGACTCAGTAAAATGGGCTTTGCAGAGCAGCCTTACAGAAAGTATTGTCTAGTCAGAAAGATATTCTTGTTTGTGCTTCACAAAATCACAGGGAGGAGTTGATTTATTTTTGTTTTGATTATTTTTAAGATGCACTTTCAGAGAATAAGTTCCTCCACTCTGGAGGAAAAAAGGCAATGTACATCCATCTGAAACAGAAACAGTAAATAGCCCAAACTTTCAAAACTCTGAAACTCAAAGTGTATTCTCTTTCAGCACAGATTTTTGTTCCCTCAGCAAGGCAGACACCTCTCAAGGCAGACATGGTTTCTTTATTCCCTCTGCCATCCTACTAGCTACGTTGAATTAATCTCTCTTGAACCTTTGTGATTAGAGTTGTGTTTTGAATTCTAGATAAACTCTTAACAAGGTTTTGTAAGGAGGTATTCATTCCCTCCATCTTTGCTAAAATGACTTTTTTTGGTAAATATTAGCTGTTTCTTTAACAACCACATCAGATTGGTGCCTTGTTTTTCCAAACTGTCTGCATCTCTATACTTTCTGGTGATGACTTCCCGGTCTGCAACATATGCACATTTCATTACTGGAGTTAGAAGTATTTTTCTTGCATAAAGGTCATTAAAGAAAAGCTGACCACAGCTCTTTCTAAGACCTGAGATGTTCTCCTAACAGCTCCCCTCTACTGTGAAAGTTCCTTACTTACCACACTGTCACTCATCTCCCCTTAACTTCCTAACCCATTGTAGTGGTTTCAGTTTGCCTATTGGAGTTTCTGGCCAAATGCCAGCACACTTACCAAAATTTTTCTGTGAGATAAGGATTAGGAGTAGGCAAATGAAGCTTAACTTTAAGAATATAAAGAAAGTTTATTAATGAACCTAAAACAAAAGGGAAAAAACAAGAAAAACCAGAAAAAAACCCTCAGACCACCTCTCCTCCCCCCACCTCTCCATTTCTTACCCACTGACAATACAGAAAGACAACACTTTGACTTTCAGTTAGTTTACCACCTCTAAAATAGTCTTTTCTCGGTTCATTTAGGGAGAGAAGTCTCTCTTGTTTATACCATGGACACTCTATAAGAAAACACAGTTTTTATGGTTTTCAGCCTCACCACCAGCAGCCGCCCAGGAGGAAAATCTGCTTGTTGTGGAAGATCCCTCCCCCCACACCAGTAGCCTTCCCACAGTTACTACAGGGGGGTCATGACAGTTCATTGGGTACCCTTTTAAGGATGAGCAGTTCTATTGCAGCAGCGAAGAAAATCCCCTTCTTCTGTGTGTAGCAACACAGGTTCTCCTGTCAACACAAGTTCTCCAGCATTCCCCGGGACAAAGGGACAGCTCACAGCATCTTCAGTGTCTCAGCTCAAGCTTCTCATCGAACTGCACTTATTTCAGCACCTACTCATCTCCATCCAGGTGCCTTGGCTCACGGGCTGCCATAAGAACATCACATCCCCCCTTTGGACTATTCCTTCATATATTACAGGGAATTTATTAGCTTAGTCCCAACCATGGTTCTACTAAAGAATTTTCAGCTTCACTATCGAAGCACTTCTTGTGCTCTTCCCTCTAGGTCTCAGCTCTGCTTCCTTCATTGATGTAAAGTCACTATGTTGCATTTCTGTAGATGTCCTCACTCGTTACTCTTTCTGTGCAGGGAAGGATGGGTGTCTGGAATTTTAGTCCAGGCATGGAGAGGGTTAATCTCTCTCTCTCTCTCTCTCTCTCTCTTGCGCATTGTGACGATCACGTGGCTTCTGCCGGGCTGTTTGCTGGATGGAGCCGGCCTGGCCCTGTCTAGTGTAGCTGACGTTGGCTGAGCTGTATCTGCTGAGAGTTCAGGCCGGTTCCTTCCCCACGCCCAACTCCAGCTGCACTGTCACTCCAAACCTCCCTTCCCACCCCCACCCCCCTTCTTGGGGGATGGTGGGGGGGACAGGGAGGGGGAAGCCTAGTCTTACCAGAGAAAGAAAGCAGGGACTGCTTCTCCCTGAAAACAGCAAGGCCAAAGAGGAAGAGGCTCGGAGGTCCTCTCCTTATATATGATTTTTTTCCTCGAAGGTGGCTCAAGTTTTAATTGGTTTACCTACATATCAATACTTAAAACTATCTGCTTATTGATTCTCTCTCCCAGGAAGGAAGTATCACTTCCTGCTGCATAGGTCACTTCCTAGATTTTGACCCCTCCTGACTAACCCAGGACACCTGTCTTATGAACAGTTTCCTAATTCCCAGTTTCTTTACTCCAGGAGTTCCCCTGAATGCCTTACTGTAATTCAGGCAAATTGGATCTAACATATTTCAGTTGTCCACAGAAAGCCAGTATCTTCTCAAAAAGGTATATCATCTGTACCTGGCGTGATCTGCCTTCTTTCTGTTCTCCATCCACATTGCTGCAACAGTTATTCTTTTGGGCCTGTCAGTGATTCTTGAAATCTCCTGAAAAGTAATTACAATCTTTGTTGAGAGCTTCATCTAAGGAAAATCTTCAGGATGATGTGAAAATGGAATTAAAATATTCAGTTGGAAAGGTAAAGAAATGACTGCACTCTTCCCAGCACATTTTAATGTCTCCTTAACTAACAACCATTGCAGAAATATTGGAATTCAGGCTGTGTTGATATTCATGTTAGTGCCATGTAATGATTACAATAAATATATTTAGAAGAGGAGCACAAGATATAGCAACAATCTCCATTAATAGGAAACGAAGTTTCATGAGTTTTCTGTTTTGCAGTGTTTTTTTTTCTTTTGGTTAATTTTTGGAGCAATATGAAAGGACAGGGTCATTTTCGTTTCTTAAAAAGAACAAGGGTTTGATTATTTTTTATCATTTTGGATAATAATTTTTAACCGCAAGACAACTGAAATATTGGCAAGTCAAAGACTTTTCAGAATAAAGTGTCTAGCACTAGAATTTGCCACTTTGAAGCAGGTAAGTTTAATTAAATAATTATGGCCCTAACAGATAGGCAGACATGTAGAAACTGTGACTCCAGAGTTTTATGTTTTCCTAAATCTTGCATTGAAATTTTGCATTAATTTTGCATCATAAACTTTGAAAATATAGTCAGTAAAACTGAATAAATCATGTATTGAATGTAATTTCTTAAGGTACTCCAGAAGCCTTTTTCTTGGATTTGAAAAAAAGCTTCTTTATTTATTTTTTCAAAACTAAGGCTGTCAAGGAGAAAGGAGGAAAACACCAAACACAAAACCTGAGGGTATTCTGTTTCTTCTGTCCAAGCACACAGAGCATCAGAAACAAGTGCAAAGCATTAATAAATGTAATCCAAAAGTCATTACTCATCTGTGGTCACTGCATGGAAAGAATTAAATAGAAAACAAACCTATCTTAGTGGCATGTCCATCCAGAAGCTGTGTAACAACAATCAGAATGTGTTGACAGACATTAATAGATTAAAAGCTCCCACCTTACATCTACCATTTGCATGGGTTTGGATGTTTTCTTTGGTTTTTTGAACTCAAGATATGCTCTACCTATTTTTTCCTTACAGATCTTAGAAGAAAGTGTCTCTCTTAAACTCCATTATTCCTATGTTTTGGGCTTCTGACAGAAACAGTGCAAGAACAAACAGTATTCAAAAGATCTCATTTTGCCTCCAGCTAAATTCACCAAGTGTCAAAGCAAGTGATTTATTTATTTATAAAGCAAAAGCAACTCAGTTTTCAAATCACTAGGATACATATTAGGGTGGGGAGGTGGGGAAGGTTGGAGAGTAAGTTACCTGCTTGGTTCTTATTTTATTTAGCTTGGTTCCCCTGTTAAATGTGACCCTGTGGCAGTTTATGGCCCCCGCATGGTACACACTTTGAGTGAAAAATGGACCCATTTGGCCATAGTTTCAGGGAATGTTTCTTTAGAGTTTTACACTGCTGAAAGCTTTATTGCTGCCATCAGTTGGAGAAGATACAAACTTTCAAATAAATCTGCTCAATATTTACCTGCTTATTGTCTCCAGTTATGCCTACACTTTCTATGCAGTTTCAAGCAAAAATGTAATGACAAAAAACCCAGAAAAATTATTACTAGTCAGGTTCTCATAACTAAATGGTAATTTAGGAGCTCCTTCAGTTAAGATAGCTATCTCAGAGTTGGAAGGTTTTTTTTTTCTTCATTTTTTTATTTTCCCTTCTGGATTTTTTGGGTTTTTTCCTAAAATTAAAAAATAACCTATGGAATGAAAAACTTTTCATGTTTTTTATTAGATCCAAATGATTTTTCACTTTTTACATGGGCTCGGGCCTATGTCTTTCAAAGTTTTTGTGAAAAGCCACAAAGGCAAGATATTAATTTGGTGGGTGACATACCATAAAAGTAGCAGGCTCAGGTATAAAATGAGTAGGCTTAAACCTTGGTTTTAATTATTACAAATAATATGCTAACTGGAAAATGTGAGTTTGGGGTCAGTTGGCTCTTTTTCCACTCTTTTTCATGCAGTTTTGGTAACCAAGCACATCCTGTATCAATCTGTTTGGGACAAAGAAGTTAGCCAAAAGCCCCATGTTTCCACAACGTTTTTTTTTCACAAAAGCATTTTTCCAAGGGATTTTTTTAATGCCATCCAAGTGTTCTAATAGTGATGTAGGCACTCCAAATTTGAGATACCTGCAAACCTTGGTCACTATCTTCATATTAATTGTATAAGATTATTTGAGTTTGGAAAACCCTGAAATGTAGACTAAAAAAAGGTAGAATTTCAAAGTTTTATTAGAAATTTTTAGTTGGTTGGTTGGTTAGTTGGTTGGTGTATCTGTGTGTGTGTGTGTGTATGTGCAGTTTTCACATCATAACGTGAAATGTTTGAGAAACCGCTTCAGTACTTCATGGAACTATAACAACCCAGCCTTTCTGACATTTTCATTTTATTCATCTAAGGCAGATCCAAATGTAATATCCACTGTTCAACCTGGCACATTTTAATAAAGGATTGCACAGGATTGTGAGTTCATAAAATCATGACTACTTTATGTTATTATTAATGCAGTTTCTTCTGGAACATGCACAATGTGTTGATATTCTGTAGTTAATAGGCTGTTCTTGCAGAATGCAAAGTATAGTGAAATAAATAAGACATTATGGGCTTATGGAAAAATGGGGCTTCTTTTAGGAACTCAACTGACTCTGGTCTGTCATCCAGGAAGAAAAAGGACAATTACATTCAGTTTTTTGTGTCAGGTTTGGAGCTGCTGTGAGGGAGAGGGCCCCATAAAGCCTATTTGATTCCTTGTTGAAACTTTATATGTTGATGTCCTGCATCAGGAGGGGATGAATGCTCTCAAGGAATGCAATCCACAGGCAAAATGAAAATGGCAAGTTTGTGTAAGCCCTTGTAAGGCAGCAGAGAGAGTGGAGTGGCACAAGCCAGCAGGGAATGCCCTAGTTCCCTGTAGGCAGGGTACACTGAGCTGCACCAAGGTGGAGCATTTAGGAGATGCCCATGGAGCCTGCTGGTGCTCAGACCACTCTCTGTCTCCTAGTGCCCTGCAGACAGAGCCCTAACTTGAATTCACAGTCTTCTTTTTCTTCTTTCTTCTCCTTCTGCTTCTTCTTCCTCCTCCTCCTCCTCCTCCGCCTCCTCCACCTTCTCCTCCTCCTCCTCCTCCTCCTCCCACGGACTTTTTCATTTTAGAAACTGCTGAAAACCTGGAGTTCTCTTTTTACCAGCAGCTCCCAGGCACATGGGAACACAGACTGACTTCAGTTCCTCAAGGTTAAGCTGTCATAAGAAGTAAATGCAGTACCGTCCCCTTGCTCCTTTGTCACTGTGCCTTGTGGTGACCTAATGAGATCATTTGACCAGACCATAAGGGAGTTTCAGAGACAGACCAGTCCTCAGGCAACCCTAAAGTAAATTCTTTAGCTTAAGTGCTAGAGAATCTGCTGCAAATAAAAAATCAGGGTCAGATTTCTCTACAGACCGAATTTTTCCAGATGGAATAGTCTATTGCCATGCTATAACCCATTGGTTGGACTTCTTTCCAGGTTTCTGCACCCAGCAACCTAATCTGTTGGCAAAGTATTTCACAGTAAAAAAATTGTTGTTTTTCATTGTTGGGCAAAAGTTTTTCACTCATCCCTTCTGATTTGATTCAGGCACTCTCTGAAAAGCAAACAATAGTCTCACTTCCAAAAAATTTCTGCAAAGGAGCAGTCTTCACCCTCTTTGTTAGGTGTTCTAGGAGAATTAAAGGCAAAATGAGTAAAATGTTTACAACCCAGTTGGGAGAAGAAAAAGAAACTTAGGAAAGAAAGCCAGCTATGACAATCTACATCTTCTTATACTTTCCTGGAACACTCATGCAATAGCTTTGTGGGACAAGCTCAGAAAAATCGATACTCCAAATGAAATATCATTGGAAAACTCTTCTCATTTCAGTCGTGGTCTCAGTGAGGAGCTGTAATGTATCTATGAATAATGTTTAGCTTCAGTCTCTTTTACAGCCATTCCAAACAGATGAGCAATTTTTGAAAAGCTACTGTGGATGATGCACTTTTGCCTCTTCATCAAAAACATATAAAAATGAAATATATTGCAGTATTTATTGCAACGTATTACAAATGTTCATGGTGATCCAGTACAGATGATGCTTCTCCTCTGTGGCACTGACCTTCAAAAGTGATGATCTGAAAAGCCTTAGATTTTATGACAGCTTAACTCAGAATACATTGCAGCTTCTATATTAATATGTATTTGTTCAGCTGTAAACTTGGAATATGAAAAGAAACTCTATACCTTGTACTATGCTAGAAAGTTTAAATATGAAGAGAAAGAGGTTCAAGGAGCTATAACTAGAATTTAGCAATATTTCTGTGAAATGAATATCCCTTTTTGTCTTTCCCCACCACACAAATCATTCTTTCTGGGTGTTCCATGAATTCTGCATTTTTTAAGTGAATCTAATTATCAACTATGTAAAGACCATAGCAGTAAATAGACCTGTATGACACAGCTATGTAGATAAACTGGTCACTTAATAGTTAAGTTTGAAAAGAGGATTCCAAGACAATACATGCATGAACAGCAGCTGTGATATGTGGGCTGTCTGTATCTGTAACAAGCTTTGTGATCCAGCTCTGCCAGCTTGAGCCAAGCAAACAGCTCTAACACTGCTCACTGAAAGACATTTGCTATCCTTGTACCAGCCGTAAAAACCTCAAGAAAATTACAGCAGTGATTCCTCTCCACAGTCCCTGAAAGCCTACGGCCCTCACCCCTTCAAGGTGCTGGCTGACTCCATCTGTTGCTGGCCCTAGTTTTCAAAAGATGATTTCCACAATCAAGGGCTCCAGAATCAGGCACTACTCTAGTGGAGAAATGATGCTAGTGGTTACTCCCTTAGGCATGCAGAGCTCTCCGGCCAACTTTGGCAGTTCCCTGGAAAAGTAAAAGAAGGCACAACAACCAGTCCTGAAAAAGGCGAACACCTCTTTTGGAAACCATCACTTAATATTATCACTTTTGATGCTGCAACTGGCAGCATTTTGCTGGCAGGAGGAGAGAAAAAAACAAAGCAAAATGGGTGACCAGAAATGACATTCATGGAATCACTCAGGGAGGGCATGGTTCAGCCTCCAAACTACATAGTTTTAATTACGTTTTTGCTCTTTGTGTTGCTTAACCTACATATCTCCTTTGTGTACACAGTGTTGTTTTACTCCCATGTATTGCATGTCCACCCATCCCGTCAGGTTTGAATTATGGCTTTGCTTCCATGGGCAGGGAGAGAGCTCTGGCTAAGATAGTGCCCCCACCTCTGCAGATGAGGTGTGATTGATAGCAGGCAGGCCTGTGCACAGCGCTGGCTTTGTGAGACATCAGCTCTGCTTCTGGACAATAGTTGTACCAAATAGAAAAAGAGCACCCAAATCCATGCGCTCCGGTCACAGAGACAACACAGACAGGATTGAAGAGCTGTGTCTGAATAGCAGGTGGAGAGACACCTGAAGAGGGGGATACTCACAATTCATGCTGTATGTAGCTGACTGGAAATAGTGAACAGCAATGCAACTACACTGCAAGTCTAGAGAGGAGACTGGGGATCTGTAGGATTTGAAATCCATCATTTGGATCATACTGGGTTGTGCCTTGAGCAGATAAATTCAAAGCAGCACCTGCTGCTTGAATATGGCACAATCACAGATGCAAAGGACATGGGATAATTTGTAAATTGCAACATCTTTTCAAGGATGATGTGTCAGGAGGTCTACAAAATAACCTGCAGACCTCTGAGATGCAGATGTAACCTTTGAACACATTTTTGGGGCACTAATATCAATTTAGAAATATAATCTGTTGGCTCTGGGCTAGTCTTCAGGAATGGGTGACCTTAGCTGTGCCCCTTTTCCTTTACAGGAGGTTTTAAGTACATCCCCATTCCTTTGATGTAATAAAAGTTGATTTGCCTTTATGATTTGTGTCTACGGCAATAAATTGGAGCTGTCTTGAACCAGTTCTGATGCTTCTATTGTACAGTCACTTTTGTGACATTTCTATGTGCTGTTCCAATGTATTCCATATGGACGTAAGTTCAGCTTGTGCTCCAAACATTCACTTGGGAGTACTACGGTTATGGGCAGTGTGCTGCTGAGACTGAGAAAACCAGCTTGCAATCTATTACCTCCCACTCACTGCTGTCTAACTAGATTTCCTGGCTTCTAATTGTCTAAAAACGTGGGTGAGTTTACTTGCAACTCCTTACATTAGATATCATTAGATATGGCCTCAGATTCATGCAGCATTCTTAGAGTACTGAAGAAAAGTCAGCTCAGTTCTTTGGCACTGACTGTGTCGCTAAATGAGAAGTTATTAGGAAGAATGAAGGTGAAGATGACTCATGCAAAGTAACTTTCTCACATTTTAGTATATACAAAGCATACACATTTATGAAGGAAACGAATCCCTGTGAGAAGTAATAAATAAAACATACATAGTGTCCTTCTCAGTTCAGGCTTAATAGTAACTTTAACAGTATGTAAGTCACATTAATATCTTCTGCAATGAAATGCATTTGAAGTTTTCTGTATAACATGCAATTAGAGGACTGAAAATTCTTACAACTTTCAAACTTGCCTTCTTTCTCCAATGGGATTCTGAAATCTGTACTATGAGTAAAAGCCAGATCCAAAAGAAAAGCACTTTGGTGCCTAACACTCAAGAGCAGTGGAATTTAAGTTTCCCAGTCTAAAAGCAAACACCACTTTATTTAACTAATCAAATTACTGTCCATTTCCCTGACCTCTCAGACAAAAGTACATATAGAATTTATTATACAGTGAATGGAAGTTACTTCCTCCCAGCTGAGGCACAACAACAGCTCTTTTTCTATTACAATGTGCAATAAACCCTGAAAAGTTTTCAAGTGAACTTGATTAGCCTGCAGAACAGAAGACCATAGTAACCATCAGCTACCTTCTGTTGAGGAAACAATTTCCAGCTGAAGAAGGCAGTAACCTCTTACATTAAGCTAACATCATCACAAACAGTCACTTATTTATAGAAGTAGCTATTTAGGTTCCTAATAATCTGTTTTGTGTGTACCCAGTCATACTAGACCCTTTGCTGGACTAAGCTGAACTCAGCAGTTTGGTGTCTTCATATGTCAGACTTTGGTCTACATCCCTAAAACATTGATTGAAATTCAATTAAGAAGCCTTCTTGAAAGGGTCTTCAATACTGAGATGCATATTGCAGTCTATATTCCAAAATATTAAAGAAAATAATTTATCGATGCCTTTTTTTAATGCCAGCAAGAAGTTTTGGCTGATGTGTAGAGCTAAAGAACAGGAAAAGGATAATTACCTACTATCTACTGCAAAGAAAATCTCAAAGAGTTGATGAAAACACTTTTTAGAGGACTTTGAAGTTTATAGCATATTGAAGAAAGCCTTGCCATACAGTCTGAAATAATGTTGGAGTATCATGGTCCAAGACTTGGGCAAAGGAAAATGAAAGAGGATAGCACCTGTCAAGTGGATACTGGTTTCAGAACTCCTGTGGAAATTGCTTAAGGGAGAAAGGGCTGAAACTGCTGAAGGAGTCATGTATTTTCTAGACTTGGAACAATGTGTTCATTAACCTTTGGCAGTGAATCGGTAAACAGTAAAACAGTAAGGGGCAGGCACCCTGTCACTGTGCCTGCTGTGTGTGATGGACTGCAGGCTATGCCATTCTCCCACAGGGAAACAAGACCTGGGAACGTTTCTCTTTCTGCAAGCAGAGCATTTAGCCAAAGGCTAGGGAGTCTTGATCCAGATAGAGACAGCTGAGACAGAACTAGCAGAAATGACATGTGAGCCCAGCTTTCCTAAATGACACAGAGGAAAGACAAAAAGGGTGATTTAAGATTTTTGTGGTGACCAAAGAGCAGATTCCTTGCATAAAGCAAACCAGAAAAAGCCCAAAAAGGGGACCCAGGAGGACCTTCTCAGAAATGCAGGTGCAAAATGCTTATAGGTAAAGTTTCTCATAGAGTCAGAGAAAAAGGTGTAGGAAAGGTGACAAATCTGTATACCCAAGGAGCAAATATTAATAAAAATTATCTATTGGAGCTGAAGGGTCAGTGGGGTACAGCGAGATAACGAGCAAAAACCTTGGAAGAACACAGGATTAATGGGTGGTAAGGGAAGCAAGCAACATCATCTCAGAGGAGCTTTGAGCCAAGGGGTTTTACAGTGTTTGCAGCAACTCAGAAAGTTGTGAGTGGGCTGAAATGAGCCCTGCAGAAAGGACCTGCCTGAAGGAAGGAAGTCCCTAAGAGCATTGCCACTGCTAGCTTTCTCAAGGCAAGTTTCCATGTGTTTAAACTCTTCCTGGTGTTTATTGCCAAGTTTTCCAGAAAGAACAGACGTCAGCAAATCTGTTGACAGGCCCCTGAAAGTTCTAACAACTCTTAGTTGCCCTTAACAGGCTTCACACAGGACCACAAGCTACACCTGCCCAAGGGCCCTGTGTCTTCTATTTAAGTCATACTGGGGAATTCAGTCCTCACAGCTATTCTATAAGTGTACATACAGCTGGGTCTATCTTCTGCTGCCCTAGCTTACTGCCTGGGCCTTCTGCATGTACTCTGGAGTGACACAGTAGGTAGCATTGTCTCTGCGCTTTTATTGAGGTCTGAATCTGCAGTGGCTACCTTTGCTATTGTGGTTAGCCCACCACAAGCAGCGACTAGTGGTGCCTGTGTGCCACAGATATACCTTTTCATATGGAAGCAGAGAAAGCTGTGCTAGTCTGAAGATGGAAGTTGCAAGTTATGTCCGTACAGCTGTGCTGAGCTTCCAAGGACAAAAACTGCAGCTTTGCACTTCAATACCTTGCTACCTTCTATGCTTCACAGAACACATTTTAGAAGAGAATACTTCAGAGCTTTAGACAGGGAGGCCTGTCAGCTAATAGTAAATGCACATAAGGGTGGGGGAGATAACTTTTGTATTAGCCTTGGGACCATGTGGTACAAAGCCTGGCTCTTTTAAAAAGAAAATGCTTTCATCCGAAGGTTCATATAAAAGCTTCAAGAGCACTGGAAGAAAACAAGAAACTTGCAGTTGCTCTTAAAATTAAGTAGTGTCATATAATCTCAATAAATAGGAGTGCAAAAGCAGAGCCAGTCTTTCAGAAAATGCACAGTGTGCTGATAGTCAAAGTCATCTCACCATGGTTTAAAAGCCACCCCTCCTTTCAGCTGCTGCAGCTGTGGGGAGGTGGGAGATAAATGTGAGCAGTGTGACTCAGATTGTAGTGGAAAGTTTTATACTTATTGTTGACATGACTCCAGATTATGCAGGGCTTGAAAAAAAATGGCAGCCTAGAGTTGTGCATGGCTTTCTGTGGGTGCATTTCCCAGCTAGCTTGTCACGCCTGCCCCATGCAAGTGTCTCTGGATGAATAGTCTCTGATGCTGCATCGCTGTCCTGGATTTCCCTCTAGCATGGGTAAAGGCAAGAAGGGGGGAAGTTTTCTGGAAGTATTCCTCCTCTGGGAGTTCAGGTGCTGCTGAACTTCCAGCTGCTGCAGTATTTGCTTCCCCATGCAGAGCCCTCTTGGTGCTAACTCCCACTTCCCTCTTTTGCCCTCTGACAACTTGAGGAGCCACAGCAGCCTGCACTTAATAGAGCAACAAGGGAAATTTCAGTACTGCTTTGTGACTGTAATTAAAGCCATTCAGGGTCTTTTCCTGAATTTCTTTGCCTACACTGCAGAGGGAGAAAAGCACTCCATATAAATATAAGGTAAATTATTTGATGAACTCCCACACAAGATGCAGGAACTCTGTTGTCATTAAATATAAGACTATGATGAGTGAAATGATGACTGTGGCAATTTGTGCAGTCAGAAGGCTGCTCTGTTGTCACCAGCATTACATTTTTTAAGCTTAAATACATGTGAGATGCCTTCTCATATTCCATCACTGGACTGTGATGACTCGAGAATAGCACTGGGCACATGATGTTGAAGGGTAGTGTCATGCTTACAGACTGATCCCAGTAGAAGCACCTTTCACTGCAGCTGGCACACAATATATTCTATATTTCCATTTTTCTTTTCTTCTTCTTGAGGGTTTTGGTAATTCTGCTTCATCCAATTGCCTGTGTCTGAGGTGAGAGAGGCAGCTGCCATTCTACTGGTCTGGGTGTTCATCTGTCCTTACACCTGTTTCCAGGGGACCCATTAAAAGCTAATAAAATTTTCCTGACTACAGACTTGTTAAAAGAACAGAGACAGCTCAAGATGTCTGAAAGCAGGGTCTTTCTGGGCACCATCACTGTCCTCACTCTTCTTTGGAATTGCTTTCTATGGACAGGCAGCCTGTCAGCTGCAGAGACCTGCTGTCTTGCTGCCATTTATTGCATCCTACCTGGCACTCAGCTCTTTGTCATTTAATGTCTCCAGTTTTGACAAGAATAGACTGTCTTTTATTGGTGTAGTGGATTTTTTAGGGCAAAATTATGCCTATATGTATGTCCATATAATCAACTTTCATTGAATCTTTTCAAGGACTCCTTTCCAGTTTCTAGGTTTGAATGCTTAGGTTTGAGCACAACTGGAAAACAAGCTCCATGAGACAATATTCTAAAATGTGTCATAACCTGATGTACTTCCAGAGATTAGTTTTATGTCTTAGGTCTACCACTAAATTCAGGTGATCTCTGTAAGAATACCCATAAATCCTTTAATCCTAAATCCCAAACAAATCCTATTAAGCATAATGGAAAGTTCAAAAAGAGCACAGCAGGAAAATATTAAGCAAGGCAGCATTGAGTCTGAATTATTATGAATTTTGGTTAATCTCACTTGTCCTTCTCACTTGAATTTGTCACATTTGTAAACATAGCCTTTGTAGACTTTAGTCAGTTTTAATTGAAAGCCAATGACAGTAAAGTACATTTCATACATTTTTAAAGACATTCCTTAAAGAAATTGATTTTGCTTAATGACTTTTTTTATTTCTTATGATAATGTAGCAAATATAAATCTTTGGTTTAGAAAAAACCATTGTAGGGACTGAAAGAATAGCATGTCTTCAAAATGACCTATTTTCAGAAATCACTTGGCAATTTGTCAGAATGAGAGATTTAACTAACCAAGACCCAATTTTAAAATAACTATGTAAATGAAATTATTTCAATCTCTTTTGAAGACAGGTAAAGCAAACTTCAGAGCATGCTACAAGGATCTGATGTCCTGCCAGCCACCTAAAATAAATTACCTTTAGTCTCTATGGTAAAATCATGTAAATCAGCACAATTTGTACAGCAATCAATCAACAGTTCCCTATTGCCAAGTGAAGTGGCATATTTCTGCCACTGATGCATGGCTGATTGGAGAAAGACAGGCTTTAAAGCAAGGAGCAAGATTAGGATCAGTTGAGACAACTCTTACCTACTTTGAAAGTAAGTTAAGTCTTTTCTAGGACTGCAGGATCTTGATAGCCTGTACTGTCCTTGGAAAAAGGGGAGTTTTCATCTGGGCTTCAGACTGACCAATGTCTTCCCCTCCTCTGCTCATATGAGACATAGATGACTGGTTTCAGGTGCTAGCTCTTTGAAAGACTATGCTGGGCACTAGTCCTAAGTGAGATAATTCTGTAAGAGTAGAGAAAGTTAGAGACTGATCAGAGAAATAGGCTTGATATCACATTGTAGACCTTGGAATATGGGAAATAAAAGCTGCATGTGAAAGACATCAGATATTATATGGTTATTTGGAGGAGGAGAAAATTGGCTTAAAGCACCTAGAATAATTTTTCTCAAAAGTAAATCAAATAAATATAGGATGATGAAAAATTTGCAGCCCATAAAACACCATACTTCATAAAATTTTACTCATTCTTACCTGAGCATCAGTCTATGCAGCGAAACCACAATTTTGTACGTGTGGGCCATAGCATAGCACACTTACAAGGGATGATTAGGAATCAGTCATCCTCAAACCCATTATCATCACATGGTTGGTTGCCATCAGAACAGGCTTCAAGTTCCGACAATGGTCATATATTTCCATGCATTGATGTCTTTGATGCCTTTGTACAAAATGTCTTTACATAAAATGGAAGTTTCAGGGTATGGCAGGTTTCATGCTGAGACATGCACATGGCTTTTTCCACTGGTGAAAGCACTTTGGCTGAAGATTTTTCAGTTCCTAAAAGGGAGGGTAGAAAGGGGGAAAAAATATCCAAATCAACAAGCACAAAACCTTGCCCCTTTCTGGTGGGGAGCAAGTTAAAGCAGAATTGAGAGGCAGGGCAGTACATTATAGTTTATTTCAGCTGCTGTCCTCTCGTGGCACTGATAACACTGTTCTAAGCATTGCTGAACAGTGTTTGAACAGCATCAAGGGCTTCTCTTGTTATTCTGCCCTGTTCCCACCCTGCCCAGTGAAGAGATTGGGACTGGGCAAGAGGCTGGGAGGGCATGCAATCAGGCAGATGTCCCAAACTGACCAAAAAGCTTCTTCGTGCTGTGACACGTCAAGCTTAGCAGTAAAATTGAGAGGAGGGTAGGTTAGGGAATTTTGCTCGTGGTCTGAGTGAGCATTAGTCCCTCCGTGGGAGGAGGTGAGAGAGTACTGTCATGTCTTATGTTGCACCTTTGTCTTTTCATGTCTCATTTGTTCATAAAACTATTCTTATCTTGACCCATAAGTTTTCTCTTACTCTTCACTTTCTTCTACTGTCCCACTGGGCATGAGGGAGGGAATGAAGTTAGAGTGATGTAGTACTTAGCTGCACACTGGAGTTAACCCCCAATAACTTACTTGTTTGTAAAAAGAGCCTTTTTGACTCTTCATACACGTTTTCTCTTTGCTTTTAAGTTAATAGCTTCATCTAGCTAGAGATTAGGATGTTTATTAAATACCTGGCTAACTGAAACTTCATCTGCACATCTATGGCTGTTTGAAACAAGGATGACTCTTTAGAACTGCAGCCCCAATATTTTCCTTTAGATCACCCAGAGTATAAAACATAATTTTAATTTACTACATAGACTGATGTAGGAATTAGACATTTTTGGGATCAGTAAAGAAGAAGCAACTTCTTGTGACTGTGATTAGGTCAGGTTCTAGAAAGAAGGGAAGACTCAGTTCCTGAATCAGCTTGTAATTGGCTCTTCTCTTTGTTTTTGGAGGTTTGTTTTTTTTTAATCTAGAAGAGAGTAACTGATACTGAACAGTACATTGCAGTGTGGTTAATAATGATTTTCGTAAGTATTCATTTTACTTTCCTAATCTGCTGCAGCTACTACAAAGTAGCTTTAGGTTTTCTCTTATAACTTAACGGACAGCAGATTTTGAAAGAGGCATATTTCTAATTATTAAATAATATTATGTTATAAACCGCTGCATAACATCAGCTTTACTTCGAATAGGATTTTTGAGTGATCCAGTGCTCTCAGTATGAAAGTGTTAGGACCACAAATCTCCTGTGGTTCCTTATAAGAGGGAAAAACAGTGTGGCTTATGTGCAGTAACTCCTGCAGGAATCTATGTACAGTTCATCTATTCAGCATGAAGCCATGTAGGACTTCCAGAAATACATGAAGGGTTTACTTCTGATAAAAAGTACAACAAAACTTCTAGTGTCTGACAGAATTATTAAACATATTGAAGTTCTGTGGAGTATGAGGCACTACCACTAGTTCTAGGTACGGCAGATGGGATTGCAGAAACAGCTGTGACTTGTCCTTTTCTCTGCTTTATTTCTTGGCCTGCCCACAAGCTGTAGCATCTTGGTATAAAAGAAAACAAATAAAATTGGATCAGTTCTCTAAAAATTTCACCGTAATCTTCCTAAGTATTCAATAGCATTAATTTGTGTTGCCATGTAGTGACACCTATTCTGTAGTCAAACCTGAACAATGACAAATAAACAATAAAGGTAGTCTACAGTCATGACATTGATCAGATATTTTGCACTGTCCCAAGCAGAAGCAGTTAAAAGACATATGGTGAACCTTGCTACTCATAAAGTACAGAGTTCATATGTATGTAGGTGAAAGCCTTTGAAAATAAGCTTCAGAAGCCAGAGCTGCTGTTCATGGTACCCACAGACAGTCTGAGTAACTTCAATACGTAACTAGATAGATTTAAGTCCAAACTGTTGTAAAACAGGAAAAGAAGAGTATTTTGGACCTATTTATTCTTATTTATGCATTGTACTTGTAAATTTGTAATGGAAGTAGAGGAGGTCAGACGTTATATTGCTGTAAGATGACACTAAACAAATAAAATAGCTAGAAATTGGCAATTAGTGTGTAAGAACAGTTATTGGAGAAACAATTAGATATAAAGCATGCTATGGCAGATCCTCCATTCTAGAATGTCTTGCTTAATTGCTCTGTCTCTAATATTGAAACCTCTGCTGGTGCTATTTCTGAGAAAAAAAAAAAAACCTGATAAACTGGATTTATACACCCTCATGCAGATTTTCTTTTCAATGGTGTGAATGAACAGCGGAAAGGATTGCACCTAATTTTTCTGTGTTCAAGGAGATACTTGTAGCTCAAGAAAAAGTACAGGCTAGCTTAAATGACAGGTTCCTTTTTAGCATGAAAATTCAAAACCTAATTCTGGTGTTCTAGTACATATGTTTTTGAATGTGCAAAATAGGTGATTTCAAATTTGAGACAAAAAAAAAGTGATAGAGCCCAATTCTGTTTTGATCAGTTACAGTTGATGTGGTTTGCTGTATTTTCTCTGTGAAGTGTTTGCAATATGCTTTAGTCATGTTGAAGTATTGCAGTTTTGACCTGTTTCGATTTCTTATTTCATTGCAGCATCTTATTTTAAAGCCCAGATTCTGCAGGGTAACAAGATTAGTCTTCTGCACTGCAAGAGTGAGCTAAGAATGATTGAAGACAAACCTGAGATAGTGTTAAAGTGCTTTCTAGTTATGTCTTGGACAGCATTGCAAGCTGGAAGTATTTCTCCATAAGAGTAGGGCTACAATAGCATGACATTGCTTCAGAGTTAGTGCAGGTATCTCTACAGAGTGCAGCACTATGCTGTGTTGACAGATTTTTTCACAGCTTTGAATACACTTCATCTGAACTTGCCCATGCCTCTTTTTATGTTCCCTTGCAAACTAATCTTTAATGCTCAAAGGAGCAGGAGGCAAAAACGCCAGCACTTGTGGCCAGACTGTTTCTGGAAGTAGATGCAAACAGCAGCCTTACTGTGGTGTGAGTAATTCACCTGTGCTGCATGGTTTTGATACCTGCAATGACAGTGTGACCTGTGAGTGCATGAAAGTCATCACACACCTGCTAGTACCTGCACTACATACAGTGCCCTATATATACCTGGCTGCTTCTACACACAAAGCCCCCTTGGCTGAGATTAGGGACCTACAAGTTGCATGAGAGGCTGCCTCCGGCCTTATGTAGGTGCAGAGCAGTGGGAGCTTCACAGAAGTAACTGAACATAGTCTGTTTGATGATTTTTTTCCCCTCAGTTCTTCAACTAGATAATGGATCAGCACAGTTCTGTGTAAATCTGTTTTGGGTTTTTTTTGCTAGGTTCTTGATTACAAATAGCCTTTGGGATGACTCTTGAAAAGTAATCCATCACAATCCAACAGCCTCTTACCAGAGAGGTGGTGAACATGACGTAGTGGTTAATCTCTTCATATCTGGTAGGCAGTTCTAGTCTCCTTGCTGGGGTGCACTGGGAAAATGAGATTTATGCCCATGTCACTCTTATGTAATTAGAATTCCAATCTTCAGGAGTTTTGGCCAATGCACATTGCAGTGAGGCTTCTGCAACGTCTGTCTGAAAGGCTCTGGTAGAATGGGTTTGCCTAGAATTTCCTGACAGGCATGATTTTGTATAATGTCACTCGTGCTGTTTACAGAACATAGCATGGTGTGATAGTTATTGCTTTTGAGAAGTGTGCGATCTTTTCTAAAGTCATTTTTAAATATGACTCATGTGGAAAATTGGCATTTGCAGGCTTTGTACCTAGACTTCCTATCCCAAGGAGCCTTTCATTTGGTTGTGTTTTAGAAGTACGTATTTTTAGGCAGTAATAGGAAAGTATGGTGAAGGGAAAATAAACAGAAACAAGTTCATTGCTGAGAATAACAATGGGCCCAGGGAATCTTGTTTTTCTCTTTCTGAATCATTGAACCTTTACACTGATGACTCTACTACTTCCTCTGGCTACTTCCATTTAGAACAGAGGGGAATTCCAGTCTTGCAAGTGTCTTTAACTTCTTTTGTGACACCACTACCACTGACCACCTGATCACACTCATGTGAAAGCTTTGCTATCAGTTCTCTCATCTTTTTTGTCTTTCATCTTTCATGCTCAGAAAAGACATTGCACAGCATATTTTGAAATTCATAGGAGCCTCCTAATGCAGATTTAGGGTCTCTAAGGATTTTTTTTGTGGTCAGATTTGTGAGTCTGTGACATGAGATCAGAACATTTTCATATGAATCTGTCTCAGAAGGCCTAAACGAAAAAAAATGTCTTGTTATTTAAATAAAACTTTGCATTTTCCAGAACAAAAACACGTTTGTCAGCATTTTACAATGCTTCACAAAAACTCCCATCTCAAACCTCATCCATATTTCATTCTTTTATCCAATATGATGTCCATAGCATCTGGCTAAAATAATCGAAATACACATGGAAACTTGTGTAATAAAAGCCAAAATGAGATCATATGAATGAATGAATAATAAAAAATACAAAGTTGAGACTGGAGCACGTCTACAGATATGGTACAGTTCAGCACTCTCTTAAAAACAAGGTCTTAGAGTCTTTAACTCAGAATCCCATCAGGTTATGTCCTAAGTATTTTTGGTGAAGGAGACTCCACTGATCAGGTAAACCTGTTCCCAGGTATAACTAGATTCAATAAAGAAGTTTCTTCAGAACTCTCTCTGAAGCAAAATAAAATACTGGCTTACAAAATCTGTGGGTGAACAGATTTTGTACATTCATTTGCTCAGACTTTGTTGATTCACATTGCTGTACGTGAAATACAAAATGCATGTCATGAATGTTATAGTCAAGACAATTAATGTTACAGAGAGTGTGGCAGCTCTTGAGGCTACCACTGAGGCCCAGAAAGATCTGGAAGGTCCCTAGGGATCTAAGGGGCCATGGTGGAGGGTTGCTTGGGTTTGAAAATCCTCCCCTTCTCTCTGGAGGATAATAGTTTCTTCCACGTGATTGATGTGTTCTTGCTATGTTAATTGTACCCTCATGATTGGACTATTGGCTCTCCACCCCTTACACATATGTTCACGTCTAGAAGCTTCAATGTTACTCGATACCCCATTGATTGTGGATATCTCTCCTCCCCTTCCCTCCCCTCATTGGACTGTGTAAGCTTGTTCCACCTTCTCTTTTCCCCTGGACCCCCAGCTGATTGGTTGTTTGTTGCTGTATAAAATTCTGTGCTCTCCTTTGTTCTGGGTCTTCTGTCCCTGGACCTATTCGAGTGAGTAACCCTTAATAAACTCCTCGGATATCCATACAGAACATCCCTTCCTTTTTCTTTCCCCCTGGACCTGCTGGGGCTTACCTTACTGTGCCCACCGGCAGGGTAGCAGAGTGCCGCAGCAGGACCTTAAGAGGCACCACCAGAGTGGCTCCACAAGGGACGCTTCTGGGACACGCTGCTGGACTCTGTCCACCAGGATAGTCCCCACGCAGGCAACAAGAGAGGACAAGGCATGCCAACTGGTCAGTCAAAACTTATTGTTGAGGTTCTTGATACACAACCAAGATGTTTTCTTTCTTGGTATTTGAACCAAGATTTCCTATTTTTTAGGATGCAGCAGTTGTTAGAAGATGACCCTTTGCTTAAGGATCCCACCTGCTTGCACTTCTTGGACAATGAGGAGGGACCTTCCCTGTTTTTTCTCTTGTCTGGTAGGAATATGTCTTTCACAGGGGTTTGCTAGGAAAAGGAATGGCATAAGAGGCACTGCAGCTTTGTTGCTGTCCTCCTGCTATCATGATGCAGGATCCCCTGCTGCTGACACATCTCTGCTGTGGCCTTATCAGAGCACAGGTCTTCTGGTATTCATGTTAACTAACAATCATCAGTCTTACTCCTGAGAGCAGTATCTCGGGAACTGGCTTCTCTTTATCCAAACAAATTATTCTTTTAACCTTTGTCATGCCTTTACTTCAGGTTCTTGTAAACACACATGCTCTGCTGTTTGTGTTTCATTTGCATAGATCTTAATATTTCCATGGAAAATATCTACAATTCAAACTAGCGTGTGCCATGAGCTTATTACACACCCACATTTCTCTGACTCACACATGTATCCATTAATAAGCATTCAGCAGCAAAAAATAGTAGTGCCAATTATTTACTGCCACTCCTTCTTGTTTGAAACTGTCCGCAAACCTCAGGAAAAAATGTTCATATATCTTTGTTTATTTTAGAGGAAATCAATTACTCATGACTTGAGGGAAAAACATAAGAAGCTATGGTAGAAATAGTCATGTTACGATATTTTTTGTGTAACTTCCTTAGTCCCATGGTATAGAAATAAAAAAATAAAAACCTGCACCGCTGGCCGGGATGAAGCCAGGGTGTCTGCGCTCAGGGGTTTTCCGCGGGGCCCTCTCAGAGGGATCCTCCTAAGCCTCCCTGGTGACCACGAAACCCCTAACCTTCAAGTGGGGAGANGGTGCTATGAAACTGCTGCTTTTCTGTCACTCTGACATATCACTCCTTTCAAAAATTTGCCTAAGCACAGTAATTATTTCAAACTCCTCTTCTGACAATTGATTAGAACAGGTTCTGAGGATAAAACAATGTTTTTAATTAGGTTGAACATTACTTTGAATCCACAATGCTTGAAAATAGGAAACGCTACTTGCTGCTATTAAACCAAGGAACCGTGCATCAAAGTAATCAAAAATTTTCAAAATCTAGGAGCTAGGCCACTGTTTGCCTTGGAGAATAGAAAAAGTATTGTGGCCTTTCAGCACTGCTAAATAAGAGATAAGATTATTATTTCTCACACTGGGAAATGGAATTTATTTATTTTTTTAATAGAAAACACTATTATCAAGTCAATTATGTACATCTACTGAGGTATGACTGAATAAAATCTCTTTTCGCTAGTTTATACAAAGGTCCATATTCTGCTGAAAATTATTGTTCTCACCCAGACCAACCTTCCATTGAAGCGAGTGGGTGTCTGTTTGTTGGATAAGTACTTCAGTATGTAGGCTGAGTAATTCTGAATTGAAGTGTAAAGACACTTCAGATATAACACTAGTTAGCAAACTAAATGGATTTTAAATATCCTCATTGGTGAGGGAGGAAACTGAAAGCATGAATGCTTCTCTAATAAATCATTGTATGTCATCTCTCTTCTGTAACAACCTTGTGAAAACTCCAGCTGTAAAGTACCTGCTTACACAGCTTGGTCAGCATTATATACATGCTGAAGTGTTTTCCCTTGCTTCCACTCTTTCTGATGCAGGTTGGAATCCTTGACCTTCTACAAGTGTCAAATCTGCATTGCCGAGACACTTCCTCCCAGTTTGAGACTCTGAAAAAAGGGCATAAATGGAGTTCAGATTTTTCTGAAGGGAAGGTTGGGTAACCCAGCCTTGTTCTAACCTTTTCTCTGCTGCAAGTATATTTCATATAAGGAGCATTTGAGCTCCTAGGGGTTCCATTTGCAGCTCATTATCTTTTCTCTCACTTCTCCCTCAGCACAGGTTTTGAGGACCATGAGACTGGATCTCATGATTGCTCATGTCCATCTACTGATGAGAAAACTGACAAGTGTTATCTTGTAGCATAGTTATAATAAATCTTGACTTGAGTAACTACCACAGTACTTGACTTGCTTCTGTTTATTGAAGGCTTGCAAGCAGGATGTTTGAGCTCTCCCATTAGCAGCACTCCCGGTTGTCTGAAGCCACTTGATATCCATGTATACCTTTTGTATAATCAAGGTTCTGGGGCATTTACTATTTTTATTTTGTGAACAAACTAAGACCAACCTTCACCTCTTCTCTGTATATCCTGGGTCTCCATTGTATATTCTGTTCTTGTTCAGTCCCTGTGGATAAAACAACTGAAGTAGGCACAGAAAAAGTGAGATTTCCTCTTATCTAAATTGTTCGCATGCATTAGTTAAAAGCTACCTGACCTCTGAGGTACCTCACTGGTAAACTCTTTTCCTTCACACCTCTTATTACCTCTTCACTGTTTCCTATTTTTGAGCTAATTTTCTATCCTTAAGCTATTATTTTAACTTGTGTACCATAACTCTCTGCCTTATTCAATTATCTTCAGTGTGGAATCTTATTACTCTTTGAAAATGTAAGTGTATGAAACACTGCAGTTCTCTCACTCCTGCTGCAGCAATATTATCTCTTAAGAATGAAAGCGAGTTAGTTTAAGCAGGACTCCTAAGGGTCCACAATGGATATTTAGAATCAAATTATTCACATGAGAGTCTTCATTAAATGTCCTTCATATAATTTCTTCACCTATCCCCCTTTTTCCTTAACTATGCTAACCAGGCTGTAATTTGTTTGCCATAATACACTTTGAGGCTTTTTTTGTTCAATAGCAGTTGTAGGTTTCCTGTTTTCCAGTCCTCTGGAGTGTGTCCTGTGAAGAGATGACAATGCTCTGTCTCCTCTGTCCTCTGGAAAGTTTGGAGCAAAATAACTGTTTAACAAATCTGCCATCTTCATCCTTGTTGCCAATTCCCTACTATAGCTTTTTAGTGGACCAATTTTCTCTTTTATGATCTGTCAAGTGAAAATATATGTGAAAAGTCCTTTATTTTTGTTGAGCATTGCCTGGCAATTTGGATGTTTGGTTTCCTTATTTTACACCTTTAACCAGAAAGAAACACTCTGCCGTTTACCCTGGTAACAGAAGTTAGTAAGTATTGAATTCATCAGGCATTTTATAGATTGCTACTTGAATGAAAGTTCTTTATCATAACCCCTGCTATAATAAAGTGCTGATGCATTTTGCACCTTTCTCATCAAAAAGGTCTGTTCTCTACAAGGCTGACATAAACAAATGATCTTCTGGGGGCCCTTTCCTGCCTTTGTAACACATGAAGGGCTTTAGAGGGGATGGGTAGCACTCTATTGGAGAGTATGGAAGCTTGAAAAAATAAATAATACCAATTACTGTCTGTATCTGTCAAATTGAATAGAGAAATCAATTAACATTTAATAATACAATTCCTTCAACAGCTATGAGAATCAGTATACACCCCAGCTTAGCTTCTTCACCACATGATTAGCTGGAGCTCTTTTATGGGAAGTAATGGTACTTCTGAGAACAGCACATGTTAAATCCCACTGAATTTACCACGAGGGAAAGCTTATTTCATCTAGATCATACCTGTATTATGAATGCTTTAAAATAAGAAAATCGGAAATCTCTCATTCACCTGCAGTTTCCATATAAAATTGAAGATGGTTGCTTAAACAATAAGCCTATAAAAATCAGTCCTATCTTCTGTGTTCTTTCGTAGAATAAAGTTATGAAAGAAAATCACTTTCAAAACCTTGACAAACATGGAACAGATTCTTTTGGGTTTTTTAGAGGGGACTTGTCCTCTTTAGGATGATACTTTAAAGCCTGTTTTGCTCTGTCCTATTTCTGCAATTTTAGAAGATCTGTAACACTGTCCCTACTGGCAGAGTGGGGAAGAGGAATCTGCAATTCTTACACATAATGAAGAATCTGCAATTCTTACATGGGAAACATAACCACTGGATCCTCAACCAGAGATTCTTTGGAAATTTCTTCAGGTTTTGCAGTTTTCCTTCTGATACAGAATCACAGAATATCCTGGATTGGGAGAGACCCACAAGGATCAAGTCCAAATCCTGGCCTAGCACAGTCACATCATGTGCCTGAGAGTATTGTCCAAATGCTTTTTGAACTGTGTCAGGCTTGGTGCTGTGAACACTTCCCTGGGGAGCCCGTTCAGTGCCCAACCACCCTCTGGGGGAAGAACTTTATTCTAATATCCAACCTAAACCTCTCCTGACAAAATTTCAGGCCTCAAGTCCTGTCACTGATCACCACAGAGCAGAGATCAGTACCTGCCCCTGCTTTTCTGTCAAGTGACGGTTGGCGATGGAAGAAACAGGGCAGATTGCTTGGGTGCAATAAGCAGATTTTATAGATACAAAGCTGAGTATTTTTACCTTTTCAGTAGTAACTAAAAATAGATCCTTATATAAGCAGTAATCACTACAACAACCATATCTGTGTTTCTTAATAATATTGCAAAACTAGAAGCTAGCACTAACCAGCAGAGATACATACCAAATATGCCTTTCCCTTATGCTAGCTATTTTGTGGTAGGCCTCACTGTCTGCCATGGTTTGCGGCCTAGCAATGTTACTGTGTCCACTTCTGACATGAGTTCAGCAGTGCTCTCACTTCTACTTTCTAGCTGTATCTCCACACTTTTCCCCTCAGAAGGAAGTTGTAACTGTAGTGATGTCTTCCTTCAGTCTCCTCCAGGCAGAACAGATCAAGTGACCTCAGCTGCTCCTCATATGGCTTCCTCTCAAGGTTCTTCACCATCTTCATTTCCCTCCAATGTATCAGTTTCCTGACAGGTACTCATTTCAAAATCCCAGATCTTGCTAAAAGTAGGACTTAGACTATTATGTGTAAGTGTTAATCCAAGGAAGAGATGATGTTTTTCTGTCAGAACAATTTTGTCAAAGAACGCTGATTTTTGGTAATATTAAAAACATCCTTAGTAGCTGTGTCAAGATGATTAATAACAAAACCAGGTTTCTTAGGTATGGAAAAATCGTTTTGTTCTGACTTATATACAAAGTTATAATGCAGCATAATAATGCTAAATACAAAAATGTCTCAAATGATTAATGGATAGCAGGGCTAAATGTATTCTCATGAGACTTGTAGAGGGCTGCCACCCAAGGGGACCTCAAAAGGGTAGGGGAGTGGATTGGTAGAAGCCTTGTAAGTCTAACAAAGCCACCTGACTGGGAGGGAATAAGTCTATATGTACAAGAGTAGAGGTGCTTGTGCGGATGGATGTGGAGAAGTTGCTGCATGCTCTTGTGGCAGTCAGAGTTGATCATGTAGGAGGCTGTGTAAACCAGGATGTAGCTGCTGGGTTGAGGGAAGGGACTGTTCCCTATTTTCCTGCACTTGTATGTTGGAAGTTCTATGCCTGGTTTTGCCTCTTCCTACTAGTAGAGTTTAACAAAGTGGAGCCAGTCCAGTGTACAGCTTCCAGGACAGTGAAGGGGCTGGATAATGTGACATACTGAGAAAAAGACTGAAGGTCCTGGGACTGTTTGTCCTGGAGAAGAGAAGGCATTTTAGGGGATCTTCTGTTACCTGTAGAAATCTTTTTAGGCAAGATGAAAGGGTCTTCTCTGAGGTGCATAAGACGTTGAGAGGACAATGGCCAGTTGTTGCAAACTGCTGCAAGGAAAATCATGGGTTATAATGCAAAATTTTCATTATGACAGTGGTCAAACACTGGAACAAGTCTCCTGGAGAGGCTCTGGAACTCTTAAGAGCTTGACTGGGCAAGGTCCTAGTAGCCTCACTTGACTCTGAAGTCAGCCTTACTTTTAGCATAAAGTGAGATTAGATGGCACTTGAAAGTTCTTTTCAATGTAAATAACTGAAAAATTATGATAAAGTTTGATACAGAGCTCAATCAAAATTTTGGTAATATGGATTTTTTTGTTTGTTTTTCCAGAATGGGAAAAAATGTTCATAATTCTACAAGTGAACAAAATTGCTGCTAAACTGTTCCCAACAAAATTATAGTAATGTTGTTCCTGATTCAATTTTAAAATTGTCACAAACATAAATGAGTTTAAATATGATACTTCTACCAGTTTTTAAGTTCAAGCAAATAGGGCGTTGTCATATACAAGTGATAAATGTGCATCTTCCTCCTATTTCAATTCTTGGCATGCTAAACAAAAAGCAGTAACAGGAGTTCTACAGTTGAACTCTAATTTATTAATCATGTTTCCTAGGGCAATGCTCACAGACCACAAGAGATGGCAACCCTGCTGTGCTAAGTGCTCTTCCAGCATATTGTATTGTTTTATATTACAGAAAATGTAATTTTTCCTAATCACTTGACATCTGGAGTTCTATAATATAAAAACTAAAAGTAAGGATTTTTTTGGCCCAAGTAGTGGGTTTGAACAGCCAATACGTATTTTTCTATGGTTTGTTCAAAAGCAGACTTTTTTGTGCACATGTTCATGAAAATCTCAGCGTTCATTTTAAATCCTTGTGTATTCATAGAAATATTAATAACTGCATATTGGAATTAAGGATCTGCATGTAATGGTTTGTATTAGGTGTTACATAATTTAAAAGGTATTTTTCTTGTATCCTGTTTGAAAGCTTAATCCAGTTTATATCACAGATAATGTGTATTGCAACCTGCTGCACATTGTGCTTTAAAAGTTGTGCTAGTTCTACAAGTTAATTTAGAAGGTTGCATCTTGAATTGCAGCACTTGTTTTTAGTAGAGAAGACTGAAAGAATTTACAAGACCAAGATTAATTGCTGAAGCAATTTGAGAATACTTTTAATGAAGAACGGATAAGAGGATTCTTCATACTGCTTTGAAAATTCATAAATAGGGAAAAATATTATGAATCAATCCCTTGGTTCTCTGAAAGATCAGAATATAAGCAAAGATCAGCCCTATTTTATTTTTCCTTTTAGACTAATATTCTCTCTAGAATGCAAGCATGCTCCACAGGATCACACCCAAGTATTAGTTGTGTAGCTAATGAAGGAGACAGAGCCCTTGATAGTTGTTTAAGGAAATCCAAGTGAATTCTATTTCATTTTACAAAGAAAACGTTCTGTTAGCTGTTACATATTAATCTTGCTAATGTAGAAGCCAATGTCAAAAAAACTCAACAAACAACTTCAAGAAAAGAAACACAGTTGGTGTTGAAAGTGCTGTTAAAGTATAGAATAAGAAAGATTATACTCTTGCATCTTAGGTTTGATGGAAGTCCTTGCTAAAGACTGTTTCAGTGAAGTGCAAAAAACAGAGGGCAGACTTCAGAGAGCCTAACCTGGAACTGGGGGAGGGATTATAAAGTGTGTATTTCATAAAAATGAACAGGGTCATACAAAGTAATTGTGAGATCAGCAGAGTCACAGGAGAGACAGTAGGCAGGAACTAAAAATGAGTTATTTAATCATACCCACTGTGTGATATGGGGAGTGATATGTGTAAGCCAGAAGAGAATGGGATATTAAACAGGGAAATCAAAGAGTGGAAGCAGGTAAGAGGCATCTTAAGAACTGGAACAAGTGGGAGAGAGAGAGAGAGGGAAAAGAGAGCAGATGAGAAATATTTGTTTCAGGGGAGAGTGTTATAGAAGAAAAATATGAAAGGGAAGCGAATGAGGGTAAAGACAAAAATAATTTTGTCAGTTTTGTGTGTAGGGAGGTAAATTAAAAGATAAATGAACCAGAAGTTCAGAAAATTTAGCATCCAGGATTCAGTTAATTTAAACAAATCGCAGATGTTTGCTCAGAAAGATGTTTTTTATAATGGAGTAAGTCAGCATATTTATGGGATTTCCTCAAACACAGCAGCATACCATGAATAAAGGAAGTTTATTTTTGAACAGAGGATATTGCCAAAATCCTAAACTGGTGCTCCTTTTATCATCAGCAAATGCCAAAGTTTGGGGAGATTGAACAGCTCTCTCTTCAAAAGAGAGCACTGAAAGCAGATGCCAGCTCATCAATGCAGCTGAGCTGAAGTCAACAGGGTTGGATTGATGAGGGGGGGGATATAAAGAGGGGCTTGCTGGATAGTGGTAGAAGGAGGTGGTCAATTAAAGATTTTGGCAGCAGAGAAGACCAACAGATGAACTTCGGAAAACTTAAAAAAGCAACCACAGTGAAGTTTTTGAGCCACTAAATGGCAGAAGATAAATTCTTTTCCTTCTTATGTGAAGCTCCATTTTACAGTTGATTTTACTCTTGCCTGTACATACTCTGCTAGTTAGAGACTGTACAAGAGTGTCACTGCTCACATCGTTAGGGACCTAAATCAGAAATAAAACTAGCTCAAAACCATTTGTTCTCTCGCCAGTACCAGCTTCTGCTTTCAAGTAGCTCCGGCTTAAATACTCCTCATTCTCTTCTACAAAGTTGAATATCTCTATCCCTAGTAGATGTTTTTGCTCCCTCTCACTCTCTCCAGTGCAGCTGACCCAAACTGTATATTCCATAAAGCTTTTCTAATGCATTTTCCAGAGTGCTAGGAGCTGCTTCTGGTGGTGGCGGCTGCCTTTTCCACAACTGCCTGATTGTTGGTTTATTCTCATCATAAGGTTAAAGCACATACCCTGTCTGAAGAAGGGCACAGGACTGAATGAAGATGACAAAACAAGGACACAGCCACGTGAGATGGAAGGCTTATCATCAAGGAGATTATAAAGTCCTATTGAGTCTTATTTTAGAGGTGCTGCTCTTTAGTGCAGTGTTATTGTGATTAACTTGATAACAAAAAAGCCCTGTGCCCTGAGTCTTGGTGCAGAGACCTCCAAGGCTAGTGGGGTGCTTTGTCTGGAAGAGCCTTGTATGTAGCGAAACATGTAGGCCTTAGCACTGGTCTGAAAATGGCCACATCCAGCCTGGGCATCTGCTGATCTGGACACAGTCACAGGAAGGTTTGGTCTGATGCTTGCTTGCAACTGAATGTGTCACTGAGGTAAATGCACGGCTGTCCCATTAGACCAGAGTAACACAGTCAAAGCCACCTGGGATATGTTTATGCTTACTGGCATGAAATTTCTTAGACAGATAGAAAAATGGAGGCTGTTTTTGTTCCAGGATATCAGGATTTGTCTTCTGCTTCAGATTTATACAAGAAAAAAAAAGAGGTTGCAAAGAAATGCAGAACTGCATTTCTAGCTCCGGTCGACTTTTTTTTTGCATTTGTAGTCATTATCAAGTGTACATATATTCTGTTACAAATTACATTCTTCAGTTTGTTTAAATTCAGATCCCCTTCACTGATTTTCATCTTGTTTAGCTAGCAGCACTATGCAGTCTGTGTGTAAGTAATAGCAGCTTTTTGTTCCAGGAGTTCTCTTGGCAAAGGAAAAATTTGGATGGAACTTTACAGTCACTGAGATCTTGCATCCATTTAGTCCCCTCATGGCACAGAATTGTTCTCTCTCAGCTGCATGTGGAAAAGCAATTGAAATACATGGAGCACTGAGGAATCTAAAAAAGATGTCCTGTTAAAAACTATGACAGAAGAGCCTGCCCTCAGAGTTTTATGTTGGGACGAGATTTTAGGAGTTCAGTTATTGGCAGGTGCTGTGTGTTTGCCAAGCAGATGGGATCAATAAAGCCTTCTAAATGTATACTTCCCTTACTTTTACAACTCTACTTCTAGATTTAGGGGATTGTGTGTATGTATATATAGAGGTATATTCAAGTACCAACAACAATGTTGAATTTGTTGCTACTAGTTTGATTAAGAAAAGGTACTATTTGTACACTAGAGAAGTGAACTTTTTAAAACTATATAAATCCTAAAACCTATATAAAAGCTTAGACAGGCAGTAACCCCTGGCAAAATACTTGACACACTTATTCTTTGTGTGTTGTAATAAATCCAGTTCAGGAGTTCCAAATACATATTTTCCCAAATCAGCTGTTTATGCCAAGGCTTGCACCATCAGCCCACAGGTGAAATAACTGTGGGCTTCTGTGCCTTGAAGAGGCTGCTTACCCGGGATCCAAGAGACAAGGAGGATCAATAGGACAGGGAAGAATATGAAGGAAATTAAAAGAGGAGGATTAAATAAAACAAGATGAGGAAAAGAAAAGACAATGGGGTGTGTTTCAGACTGGGGAATCAAAATAAAAAAAAAATTCAGGGAGATGAAAAGAGAGCAAGTGTTATCAGAATTGGGGAATAAACAACCAGTGATGGTAGAGTGGGTGTGAGAGTATGCTTGCATTCAGGCCGGATAGTGGTTTGGCCTCTGGGAGCTAATGGGAAATGAATGTTTGTCCCAGGGGAATTTTTCAGATATTTATTTTTCTTCCTGTGTTGGGATGATAATTCAAACACAACCTTTCTGTGTCATGAAAAGCTTTCTTTTGAACCTGCCGGTGAATCAGGTTGGAGCCAGATATTTGTACTAAGGTCAGTGTGATGATAACCTGTGGTGGGATGCATAGCTGTGGTCTCATTTGAACTGCAGCTGGGACCTGCTGTCTGCCCGGTCCGATATGCCAAAATTCCAACAGACCTGCATGGCCCCTTGAGAGTGGACCTCAGTACATCTGAGGAAATGTGGTCTGGGGTCCTGTGTCTATACTGGGATCCATAAAAGTACATGCAGGCCAGCTCATCTTAATGAAATGTAGGAAGCTGCATACGCACCATGAAAATATGCAGCTTTATAGCTGACCTTGCTGGATTTACTGGTTTGTGTTTGGAAATTTGCAGACATGCTTTATCTGAATTTTCCTTTGCACTCTAGCATAGATTTTTGTGTTTGCTGTTGTACTCATTCTTCCCTGACTATTAGTGTTATTTATCTTTTTTATTTCTCTGTACCTTCACATCCTTCTGCTTTTTGTGCTGAGTCTAATTTGTAATTTCCCTCCCATGTTTTCCCTCATAATCCCTTTTTTCTGAATTCTAGTGTCCTCCTTCACTATCTGTTTTCTTCTCAGTACAGTCCACCTCTGGTTTCTTTCCCTCCCATATGTGTGCCAAGGCATTCCAATACACGAGGCTTTATTAAAGAAAAATAGTAAAAAATGGGGACTGTCTACCTTACAAATTATTCTTCTTAATGTTTGCTATGTCTATCTACATGGGAATTTGGTGCGCTGTGAGTTCACATACTAATTTACAATAAATTTATGGCACAGTGAATAAGCCTTAGGCTCCTAAACATCCTAGTGGTTTTTACAATGTTATGCATAGTTCTTTCCAGTTTATAGCCTTACAGTTTAAAAAATGCACATGTAGTAAAATGTACTTTTAGTTTTGGAATATTCCAATTTTTAAGCTTGTATTTATTAGAGTATTTACTTTTAGAGTATTTTTTTTTATATTTTTCTAATGTAAATGCTTGATTGTCTTGAAGATCAATGCAAATATGCATGTTGAAACTTTCCATCCTTTCATGAAATTATTTGTAATTCTGAGCACCAGCTAGTGTTCTTCAGCTTGTTGAAAATGTGTGATGCAGAGCTGGAAGATGCTTAAATCCACAGGAGACAAATTGCTCCTAAAAAAATAGGGGTGGTATGGAATGATACTCAGACATGCACAGCTTCCCACTTGCAGTGTAATGTTCTGTTCTCACTACAGAACTCTCTATTAAGGTAGCTTTTGTGAAACAGCCTTCTTCCACCTCTGCCTGTGGGACTGAACTTCTGTGGCAAACTGAACCCCAAAGCTGGAGCTGGCCTTTGTACTTCAAAGCTAAGCTCAACGTCTAAAATTGAGACTAGTGGCATGTCTCAGACCTTCAGTTCTGTAAGGTAGAAAGTTATTAGATAACACTATATCTCCTGCAAAGGGCATCAGCAAAAGTAGAAATAGGGCCCTACATGTTGTTCATCCTTAACATAAACCAGTCCTTCTTCTTTGCTGTCTGCTTTGGTTCCCTCCTGCTGCTCCCATCTAAACATACATCCTTGCCGGGCCAATTCCTTGATCTTCTTTGTGGAAGGTAGTTACAGTCATAATAAAGTATGCAGTCCCTGGTCCATCACTGCCTTTAAACCCTTCATAATTGCAAGTATTCAAATTGTCTTCAATTCTTACTTTATTACTCTATTTTTTTGCATTTATAAAGGTTTTTTGCCAGTGTGCAATTGTGCTTAACAAATGTGTTCCTCCTGGATTTGTAACATGGTTTAGTCATGGTTAGCAAATTATAATTTCAGTGAGACTTTAAGAAGTTTAAATCTCAGTAAACTCAATACCAGTGTTGATGTGTTGATATTTGTTTTCTTCCAGTGTTTGTCTAAAAATTCTTGTTTTTCAGTTTTCAGTAAGTTCATTTTTCTCATCATTTCGTAAAAATGAGGCTGTACTCTCATGGGCCTGAATCTCCCGGATAGCATTTTTAAAATGTTTATTCAGACAGTTCTTTTCATTATGTGGTAGGAAAAGAGACACTGTGATCTGCCTGGGTATGTCAATAAATTTGGATCAATGTCTTCAAACCCAAGGGCTTAAAATGAGATTCTAAGCTCTTAAAGTCTTGGGCATCTTGTGAAATTCAAGTGCTAGTATGCTTGATGAAAGCTTGAAAGAGAAGGCAAAAATAAGTTCTATTTGTTCCGTGTTTTAGTCTTTACCTGTTTTACACCACTATTAGGATGATCAGTTACTTATTTCACAGTAAACCTTTAAGTTAAGTTTTATGTAAATTAGGAACATATATAAAGTATTCCATGCAACTATAATAAAATATTATATAACTGTAGTATACTGACAGTGAATGCGTAATTATGGTTACTTGTATTAGGCAACAGCCAGAACTTCAAAAATAACTTACTTCTGAATATCAAACCATGTATTTATGGGCCTAAATATCTATATAAAATCAATTATCTACAACTTACAATGATTTACAGGACTTAGTACACACAAGTTGTAATTTCAGTGATAGAGTGGACATTTCCTTATATTTTATCTGTGTTTAGGACCAAGTCTTAAAAATAACAAAATTCAGCTTGGTAGGGGCCCTGAGAGGTCACCCTATCCAACTTCCCACTCTAAACCATGATCAGTGCTGATTTCAGAGTGGCTTTGTCAAACCTTTGTAGAGCAAGGTCTTGAAAACCTCAAAGGAAGACTGTGCAGCGTGTGTCTTTGCAGTTAACTCTTGCCTCAGGTTATCAGTGTCTCTCTGGTACTGGGAAACACATATGGACCAAGAATTTCTGAAACAGATTCCAGACTTGGACAGTTTTCACTACTGTACCTCCCTTTCTCAAACACTCTCTCTAGGCAGAGTCCTGGGAGATTCAGCTGTAAACTGGTACAAAGAGAAGGGGTTGAGTACTTCAGATTTAGACATATCTGCTGTCACCAAATCATCTGAGCAAGAGGTCCCTGTCTTCCTTGTTTATTCTGCCATTAGTACCGAGGTAGAGGGGTTTCTTGTTGCCCTTGTTCCTCATTGATTTCAATTGCAGCTGAGCATCGGATTTTCTAATACTACCCTGGCATGGCCAGGAGATTCCTCCATATTTCTTTGCTTCCTGCCTTACCTCCAACTCCTGTGCATGGTTAGCTTGTGTTGGAGCTCAGTCCCTGTTTGACAAAGCCAGTCTCCTCCTATGTTTGCCACTTTTTCTAAACATCAGATGCACCATTCTTTATGCTGTGAAGCGATTGTCCTAAAAATCTAGCCTGTTCACTCAAGGTCACTTTTCCTAATGACCTGTCTTTCACAAGATCCTACCTACCAACATTCTTCACAAATATTTTCACTCTTAAATTAATCTGAGGACATTTTAAGCCTGATTATTAGTAGTCTGTCTTGTCTGATTCCCCTTGAGACTATTCGGGTTGATTCCTTCTTTCCCCAAATTGCTTCTTGTCCCCCTCAGTGCATGACATTATCTGTTAAGTATATTTTAGGTTTTACAAATCTTGTCACTTCTTCCATCAACATAGGGAACAGCTTTCTCCAAGGATTTTTTTTTTTGCCTTTTTAATTTTCTTTTTTTTTATGGCTTAATAATGGAAGATGGCAAGCACTTTTTTGTAATTTTCCTCTTTCTCTTGTAATATCTCCCTTTCTCTGAAGAAGCTCATTGCAGTCACAGTTGAAGATTCAGGGAGAGAAAAATCTATCTCTAAAAAAAGAAAAACTAATCTAACCCAACTGATTATAATGCATATTTGTCATGCTTAAAAAAAAAAGATTCCTTCTTGGTGAAGGATTATAAAGGTAATGCTACAAGAAATAAATTAACTCTGGCAATATGCATACTTTACTCTAGCCTGCTGTTAGTTTGTAATATTTCAGCATGATGATTTTCTTTTGTGCCTTTTGTTTATACAAATTGTTGACTTCCTCCCCCGCCTTGGTGCCTGCTGATCATTTGCAACACAATTTTTGAAAATTTATACTTCATTTGGAACTCTCTTTAATCTCCAGTTTTAATCGATTTTATGCTAGCTGCAGCGCAACTGAGGGAACACAAGAAAAATTAGTGAGAGACAGGTTGATCAAGACAGTTGGATAAAGGGTGACTTCATGAGACCTTTATGAAACTGTTCTTTGGAGGGTTTACTCCAGTTTTTATTACACGTTTTTCCACACTTTCTTGTTTACTGGACAAGATTTTTTGTTCATGAGATAATATTCAAATAATGAATTTTTCTCGCACTTACAGTAAGAAAGAGTGTTGAAGCTGCTCAGACAGAAGTCATACGTAGTCCCACTTCCATCAAAGCAGAGCTGGATGGCCATTTTGTTAAACATGAATAGCTCCTTAGTCTTCTTTTGACAACCTCACTACTAGGGAACTACACTATCCTTTAATATAAATAACAGCTTTTATTTTAAAAAGATGCCAGATTAGAAATGCAAAGTCAACAGTAAAAAGACATGCTCAGCCCAAACAAACTTGTTGATTGACAATGAAAACAAGCACATTGTTTTCCTGGAAATAAACTATAAACTCCAAAAATGCATATTGTGATATCTGAAAATCTTTCATGTAAGAAGACAACACAGTAGGATAAAGGTCTTCCAAAGTTCTCTATTGATACCACTGTTTAGTTGTGTCTGCCCAATTTTATTCTGTAAATAGGCTTGATTCTGTTATTAGAATGAGCTGTTTCAAAGTGAATATAATACCAGGCTGTCCTATGCATAACACATTTATAGATGTGTCTGAGCCTTAGTTATACTGATTTCAACCTACCATGCCTGTACACATACTTCAATTTGCATCAGATCCATGAACCCTGTGGCAGCAGCAGAAATCCTGCCGCTTGGCCAGCAATTTCCTTATGGAAAGCAACGTAGAGAAGCTGTATCCCCCTAAGGTGCCAGCCCTCTATGTGCTTGCTGACTACAGCTGCCCTACACCTAGACCTCTGTGGTGCAGGGAACAGACCACGTGGCTGACAAACAAGTGTCTGGTGAGCCCAAAGCATTACAATCCCTAAACTCTAATGGAGTTACTCAAAATTTGATGTTACTAAACTGTTTAGATGCAAAATGTGTTGCCTTACAATGAAGAAATAGCTTGGGGGGTTTCCATCCAGTGCTATTTTTCTTTTTAATCAGTTAACTGAGACCACTATACCCTACTGGCAGTTGCAGATGTCTGCTTTTCAGGCCAGAGCTCTGTTGTTTTCTTCCTACCTAAAAGCATCATGCTGCTGAGCTCTGCTTCTTCAGGGATGAGCAGAAAACCTATGTTCTCCAGGAAACCTTTTGGCAACTGACATTAATAAGTACCGGTGGGAAATGTGTTCCCTTATAGAAAAATTCCCCAGTGTGAGAATTTGGATATTTTTTGGAGGCAGAGACAAGTAGCCTGCAGAACTCTTGCCTGATGTTACATACACCTTCATGATCCATGTTAGGATTTGGCAGAGTAAACCAGTTTCATATACATCTATAGATTTTTTTAATAAAAAGTGTTGATCTAGTGTTATACTCATCTAATTTATTATAAAGCTATTAAGGTGGATAAAGATGGAACAATACAGCAATTTGCAATCTATTGTTTTTAATTTGCTCACAGTATCAAGTTTTAATTCTTTGCCAAGGGAAGCAACATGATACTGGTACAATGCCAGTTACTGTCACAGTCACCAAAAGAGCTTTTCCAAAGCCTTAACCCAAACTGAAGATTGGATTGTACAGTAAATCATGGTTTGAACCCAATGGCACTTTATTGAAAGGGACTTTGTGGAAGTGAGACCTCAAAAAACACACACAAGGATATGTTGACTAATAAGATAAAGTAACAAAAGGTAAAGTTGTCATTTCAATGAAAAAAAGAGAAAAAATAGTTTGAAGCATTTCCAGCTGATTACTGAAAACATTTAATTTAGGTAGTTGTTGGCAGGCCTTCAAGTCCTGAGTCAGCACCTCTCTTCCTGATAATGATTCTAAATTTTCTTCTTGCATGCAGAAAGACCAGGGCACGGAAACACAGAGGGTTTCAGATGTTGTACTGCAGGATAGTCTGAATAGCAGGTAAGTGAAACCACATTTTCTTTCTTCTATTTTGCTTTGTTCTCGTGGGAATTACTTCTCATATTCTTCAGTTCATGAGCAGATGTGGCTTCTGGGCTAACTGGAGGAATCCAAGAATCCAGAGGAGTCACTGCAGTCAAATTCATTTTGGAGAACTCTTAATCTGGGAACAATCTGGGAAGCCTCATCGCTGAACTAATCTCCATTTTAGCAAGTAGCCTTTTGGTAAGAGCATCTTTTGAGTCTGGTGTGTCTGACATTGGCTGAGTGCCAGGTGCCCACCAAACCCCTCTATCACTCTCCCTTTTCAGCTGGCCAGGGGAGAGAAAACAGGATGAAAATCTCTTGGCTCAAGATAAGAACAGATATAGATCACTTTCCAATTGCCAGCATGGGCAAAACGCACTTGATGAAATTGATTTATTGTCAGTCAAATCAGAGTAGTGTAATGAGAAAATAAAAACAAATCTTAAAATACCTTCCTCCCACCTCTCCCTTCCTTCTGTTTTCATCTTCACTCCCAATTTCTCTATCTACTCACTCCCCCAAGCAGCTCAGGGGGACAAGGACTGGAGGTTGTGGTCAGTTGTCTCTGCTGCTCCCCTCTTCCCACAGTCTTCCCATGCTCCATTGTGGGCTACCTCTCACAGGAGACAGTTCTCCACAAACTTCTCCAATGTGAGTCCTTCCCACAGGCTACAGTTCATAGATTTCTCCAGCATGGATCCCTTCCATGTGGTGCAGTTCCTTAGGCCTTCTCACAAAAAATATCCCTGTAACCTCCCTGCTACCAAAACCTTGCCATGCAAAGCCAATACAATAAGAAAGGTTAAAGATATCAGGAATATATTGTCAATAAGGCTATTTATTACATCCTTTCCTGTCTGGATGAGATAATGGATGAGACAGCCACAATCAGCAAAAATTTGTTTGATGTCAAATGCCTAATTGTCTAATCTATTTGTAGTTATCTTCAAGAGATTTTTTGAATAATTCAAACTTTCTTAAAATTTTTAAGACTGGTTTAGTAGGGTACTAATATGAAACTTTAAGCACTGATGGAAAACATGACCTTGTAGGTTGTGGCAATGTCCTTTGAATTCCTTCTCCTAGAACTGGCTTCAGATTCAAGTCAAAGTGAGGCTTCTCATCAACCTGATTTTCTTAAAAGTGGCTCAGTTCTGCAATGCACAGCCCACAAATCAAATTTAATCTTCAGAATGGAAACGTTTTACTTATATAAAACTTTGTGTGAGCAATGCCATTGAGTGATATTCAGAATAGTGTTTTGAAAAGTCATTCAATAATTCCATCCAAATTATTTACTGAGTGGAAAATATGATGGATAACAAATGAATGCCCTTGGAAAAGAAAGGAGTACAACATCTGGAGTGCAGTTTGTAATCCCAGAAGTGCACCTAACTCATGCTGCAGTTGAGAGCTGGTGAAGGTGAAAGGCAGAGGAGAATCAGACATGTAGTACAGTCAGGAGATCAGACAGCAGATGTGATGTCTGCAAAGAAACTCAGCCTGAAATCTTTGCCTTACCTTGTCACAGAAGAAGATACACACACAGCACAGAGAGTTTGCAAGAAGGGGATGCTATGAAAGACAGAGAAGGCTTGAGAAACAGCTCTGCATTAAACAAACCATGGAAGTTTTGTGTTCTGCTTCAGCCTGGTCACACAGCTTGTGGTGCATTTGCAGTGAGTGCTCTGGCCTCTCCCCTGCAAGCAGCTGCGCCATGGACTGCTGAACTGCTGTGGCACATGAATACATTTGGTAGCTGCATAGTTCTTCCTGTGCAGCTCTATAGCTGGCACACAGATTCAAATAAACCTGCAGATTTGCTTTTCCTGCAGATTTGCCTTTCCTGCAGATTTGATATGGATATAGAATCTAGGAATTCCCACATAAGTGTTCAATTCTTTAAAGCAGTCCTCTTTGCAAAGTGCAGAATTCTTTCTCTCTGTATACAAACAGCTTGCTGGAAAATATTTTTTTTTTTTTATATCAATTATGAAAACATCCATTAATACCGGCACAATAAAACAAGTGCATACAGGCTATTTATTGTTCAATTTTCAACTCTGACTAGACCATAATAAAGCAGATTTGAAGGAGGAAAGCTGACTAATAGGTAAAATGTGACAAAACCCCACTGTGTGATGGAATAGCAACTTGTAAATACCCAAGGTCAATCTTTTGTATTGCTTTAGAAAATACATGGTTCCAGGGTTTCTCGTTCTTCCATGACCCTCTCGGCAACTTGAAATGGGGGATGTGCCAGGAAGTATGGTGTGAACAATACCAACAGTAAAAAGCAAATGCCAGGTGTTTGAACAACATGGAATCCTGAACTCCATAAAAAGGCACATGTTTGCAGCTGCTCTGGGCAGTATAAAGCAAACTATATAAGTCTGTGTCCATTTATGCCTCAAAATGTCGTTAACTAGCTTTAGTGAAGTGATTCATGGCCTGTGGAGTATTTATCTTTTAATTCTGGGTAGCTATCTTACACAAATAATGCTTGTTTTACAATTTAAATATTTTTTTAAAAAGTTAGTTTATGTATGTTTCTCTGTATATATAAACACATACATCTAGAGAGACAGAGGCACACAATATCAAATGCTATTAGAAAGAATTTGTTGAATGAAACTGAGTAAATTTCAAATATTGAAACTGCTGGAATTTGCCTTGACTCAAAGTTTTTAAGTCTTCTGAGTTGTTGAGATTTCTCACTGGTTATACTAAACCAGAATTATTTATGCTTATATGTACTTTCAGATTGATTTATTCTACAGCTGCAGTGAATTGTATTTGCAAATTACAAAGTGTATGTGTGCAGTTTGGGTTAACAGAAAATCAAAATCAGTCTGGTTTCAGTTATTGTGGTTTGAGTTGGTCCCTAGTGTTCTGTTTTCAAAAGCAAGTTTCACAGCAGATATTCACTTATGAATATCCACTCATGAAAGTAATGTGCTGAATTTACCTTTTTTTACTTATTTTGGTTTTTAAAGAAACACCAACACAATCTGACATAATCTTGAGCTCACTAGGCTTAAATTTGTTTTTATTTGAAGTGGGGGTAAAATACCTTTTGTATCCAATTCTACTTTCCCCATGTATGGAGAGTCAGTGTTGATGCAAGGAAAAAAGCAATACAGAGTTGAGAAAGGGTAGATGGAAACACAGTGTGGTGGTTTGGGGCTTTGTTTGTTTAATTGTGGGGAAACCTCCTTCACACAAATCTTGGAAATCAGGACTTACTGTCTCCATTGGTCCGTAGAACTGTTCACCCACACAATTTTTGCTAGGATTGCAACCTTGAATTGTGTGCCTTAATATCAAAGGTGGAAATGTATTTTTAAAAAGAAAGAGACAAGTGGACCAATATAATAATGCAAGATTATTCAGACAGAAATGCTGCTACAGGTCTGCATGGTTCCAGAGTTGTTTGTTGCTCTGGATGTAATCGCTTTCCCTTCCTTTTTCTAACAAGCAAATTATATGAAGTAATGGAAACAGCATGATTTGGGAAGCATGCTTACAAGACAGGGTGAAAGAACAAAATTTGCTATAGGAGAGTTTAGTACAGGCCAGCTGAGGGTCTTCCTTAGGTGTGTTTTGTGTTTTTCTGCAGAAGTGTTTTTAATTCCACTGTGACTTTAGTTAAGAGCTTTGAAAATGCCTAACTTGTTTAAGCACAGTACAGAAGGCAACAGGGAATCATTACAATGACTCATAAGGCATAGGATACCTATACTGAAATAAAAATGAGTTGTTCCAATTTCTGTGTTTCAAGCAGCAATTCTGCAACATCTAGGACTGCTTTATGAAGCACAATCTTTTTCTTTAATAAGGAGATAATCGAAAACAAGTTAGCCGGGCTTGAGAGAACAAACAATGTTTCTCCTGGCTGGCTGGGGATCATAAACATTTTTTTGACAAGGATTTAGAGAAAGCTCTGGCTGGATGAGGTCATATAACAGAAACTGGTCTTCCTAACCCCAAATATATATCTGATGTGATGATTCTACACTTCGGGAGGTGTCAGCAAAAAAAACCTCTTGGGATCTTTTTGTTACAGCTTTGACAGCAACTAGTGTCTTGAGAAAGTAGGAAAGAAAAAATGAGCCTGACAGGATAGGAATGAATTGCCTCTATGACAGAAGGAAACTGCTGTGTGTAAGGAGGTAATACACCAGCTGCAGGAGGGTGAAGATAAATAAGAATGTATATGAGGACAATATCTTTTCTACATTGAGTGTCTAAGGGCATTAGTCTTCCTTATATTTTTTCCTCTTGTCTCCTACTTTCTTCCTGCCATTAAGTATACTTTTTTCAAGTTTGCATGTTTGTTGTTTAAGTACATTTTATTATGTATATATTCATTGTACTATGTCTTTTTCACCATTTTGCATATAAACCCCATATTGAAACAGCTCTCTTAATCCCACAACATCTTTCAATGCCCCTGAGAGGTTTTTACATGGATGACACGGACATAAATCCTTCACTTATGCAACCTACCACAGGCCTCAGAAAGCCAGAGCTGCTATAAACCCCACATAAAGCAATATTATATGTCTAGGGGTTGACCTGAAAGGATCTCTTATCACCCTGTACTTGTGGGCTTGGATTTTAATGCCTTGCATTGAAAGCTCATTTTGTGATACCACTTGGTTTCTTTAGCTCTGCAGGTGATGAGTAGAAAAAGGTAAAATGTTGATGTCATTGAAGACTATTGGTATTTTGAAGGTGTCAAGTTGTTATCTGGGAAGTATGAGTTCAAGAAGGTACCGTTCAAGTCATTAACAATGACTATGGTTAAAATTATTTCTGTGCTTTTATGGTGCATTTGTGGTAATTTTGATTTTCCTAGTTAGCTTGGTCTGCACCATGGCTTCTGCTTTGACACATCTAAACCAGAAGTCTAAAAACTTGCATTAGCAATTTACCTTTGACTTGTGAATGAAATTATTTCATTGCTTTGTGGTTCAGCCAGAAAATAAGAAAATAGAGATGAGAGTAGATAGCATAAAAACTTTCAATATAGTCTTGAAAGTATTGAGTATTTGAAAGATGGTTTATTTACAGAAATAGATGACAAATGTGAAATATGCGGTAAAAGAAAGATAAAATCTGATGTAGGGCAGTGATAGCCTAGAAAAAAGCGAAAATATCTTTGCTTCTATTTTCCTAATCTCTGTAGTAACATGTCTTAAAAGCAACTTATCTAAGACTCCCTGGACTGTTTGCTGGCAGCAGATTTCATAAAACCATGAGCAGAAAATGGAATTAAAGGTTGATTTTTGCCATTGTGTAGAGAAAAAACAAGCCTCAGTTGAAAATAAGACCAGATACTTCTCACTGCTACAGCTATCGTTATGATTTTTTTTCAACTGAAAAAATATAACATTGAAAAAAATTTTTTTGGCATTTTACGCTGTTGATCAAAAAGAAGAGTGATGTTAGAGAAGGAAGGAAGAGCAGAACAAATAGGTTTTATACAGGTGAGCATGTTCTCAGTGGCTCTGTCAGTCACATTTGTTCAATCTGATATGAAGAAAATAAAACCATTAAACTCTCAGTGGAAAGAATAACTTTTCTGATCCTTAGGTGAACAGCAAATCCATACCTCCTAGGGAAGCTGGACAGTACCTTACAATAAGGGCAGCAAATTTGCACAAGTCAGAAACCCAACGTGGTTTCTCTGTGGTCTTCAGAGGTATTTCTTTGACATCTATCCCCAAGCTAGAAATTATTCAGACATTAAATGTGGAGAAGAAAATGAGCTTATCATATTTTGAAGTCTTTTGGACCCCTCTTCTTCTCTCTGTCATGAATCAGTGACATCCTACTATATTTCATATTTCATGCCTGCCTAATTAACACGTATCTTTCTTTTCAAGATAGGCCTATCATCACGCCATGTCAATGCCTTTCCTTCTTTCTTTCCTTTTCTTTCTTTCTTTCTTTCTTTCTTTCTTTCTGTCTCTCTCTCTCTCTCTCTCTCTCTCATTTTTTTCCTCTATGTTTTTTTGATAGGGAGATTATGGTTTAGTATTAATAACAGTTCTGATGAGCAGGAACAAGCACACATTATTAGGAATGAGTGGCTTCACTCAGATACCATTGGACTGGTTGGCATACTCATTACAGTCTGAAAATTACCTTCACCTGTATAACTGTGTCCATCAAAATCATAGCATCTAAGCTAACAACTTCAGAAAAATCTACAGAACAGATTAGTCTTACATTCTCTTCATCCCTCAGCCAAATAGCCCCAATAAACAACACTTTGTGCTAAATATGCCACTTAAGATCTTTGCACATTTTCCTTGTTCCCTCTCTGGCTGTGTTTTTCTTGTCTTTTTCTGTTTGAACTCTGTCAACACTGAAGAGAAAGAATGTCTCAATCTGGACCACCAAAGCTGTGGAAGGGCATTGAAGCAAGACCTCATCACCTATGAACTGGCAGTGAGGGATGTACACTGCATACTTAATAGCACCTGCAGAGCATCAGATTGATCACCTCCATAGTAAGTGCTGTACAAACATGTTATAAAGGAAGACAGTCCCTTCCCCACAGAAGGTTCAGCTGAAAGTCTCTCCTCTCTGCCTTTTGTTCACTTTCCTATGCCCACTCCAATTACTACTACTACTACTCTTGTTCCTATTCCCTGTTGACTTTCCACTCTTCTCAGGCTCCTTAAGAAAAGGAAATGATCCTTTCAGACAACTTTGTTCTACTGTTTGATCCATTTCAAGTGCCTCAGGATGGCGCTAGAATGTTTTGTTCAGGCATCACCTTGGCAGACCTCAGCTGGAGTAGAGAGGGCATGGTGTGGGGAAATGTCCCTGTGGAATCTGCTGTAGTATGTGTCACCCTCTGAAAGTTAAAGATAAGTAAATAAGGACCAAAGAATTAATGTGTGATCATGTAATGAGCTAAAAAAACCAAACAAATAAAGAAACAGGACACAGGTTAGACAATCAGGGAAGAGGCTGCATGTAGGTTACATCTAGGTTGCAATTTCAATCATATTGTGATAGCTGTAAGTAAAACCACAAAGAAATTCTGTCCGTAAGTCATGCAAGATGCAATTGCTGCTGCAATGAAAACTGACTTTTTTCTTTCCTCAGAAAGGACATAATTATTAATGAGTCTTTGATGAGTACTTTCAGCAATGAAGTCCCTTTAGGCCTTGTTGAGTAGAATTGCTCTGGAATTGCAACTTTACACATTGCAACGAACAGTGAAGGAATGAATTTTGACAAACTTACTCGGTACCTCAACAGGGAAGTTTTGGACAATAAGACAGATATTTTTAGTGGTAAAAACTTCTAAACAGTTCTTTAATCCCAAAGCTAGCAGCCAAAACCTCCAGCTTTCATAAAGTGAAAGAAAGAGCTGGAGGCTTGGTTTTTGGCTTACAAATGCTTTTCCATTGAGATTATTGGGGAAAAAGTAGAAAAGTATTTTGAGGATTGGAGCCTTTGCTGGTTGGAGTTTTTATGGTAAATTCTACATTAAAAACATGATGAGTTTACTGACTGCTGGAAATATTATGCACTAACGTGAGTGAACAAATGCAATATATGGCCTCATAAAGTCAATTTATATTATCAAGGGAAGTACAGCTTTAATCTGTAGTCTTTAGTCTTCTTCTCCTTGATCCCCAAGGTGGGCCACTGACAATAGTTTCCATATCAGAGTACAGTCTCTACTGAGAACAGGCTTGGAAGTAGAAGACAATGTGTTTTAGCATGCAGAATGACCCAGGTGATGGATACAGCAGGAATACTTTCCAGGAAGGAACAAGAACACTGAGCACCTCATGTTGAGTTACTGTGCTATTGCAGCAGCGTACAAAATGAAAACAGGTTGTCGGGCAAGAGGGGATTAAAGAGATGCTTCTCTTCTCTCCTTGTGTTAGCCAGCTTCAGAACTCTTTAGGATGAAGGTTTCACAGAATAAGAGTATTCTGATTTGGAAGGGACCCACAAGGATCATCAAGTCCAACTCTGTAGTGAATGGCCCATATAGGGATTGAACCAACAACCTTGGCATCATTAGCACCATGCTCTAACTAACTGACCTAATTTTTGTATGGTAATCTAGCTGTATGCATACTACAACTTCAGAAAAAGTGTTTCTTGGAGATTTCTAGTGTGTGTTCAATTTTCTGTGGGAGAGTTGCCTGAATATAGCACACGCACTCATAGAGGTATTGGTGCTACTTCAGTAAGTTTTTTTTATTATATGAAAACAGGCATTATTATAGGTAAAAGCATTGTTCACGCGACAGAGTGGCACTTGTGATTGGTTATTTGCTTGTGTTCACGCGCTTATTCTTGCATTGTTATAGGCTATTACTTAAATTCACGCGTCCCTTTCTGCTTTGCTATAGGCTACAAGTTTCTGATCATACTTCGTACGCATTATCTAACACTTGGCTCCTACATTTCCCTTACTTTTCTATTTTGCTAATTCCTGTTCTCTAATGGAAACATCTCAGGGTCAGTAACAAAGGCTGGGTTGTGCAGTTGTAACATGCTTGCTGCGTCTACGTGACCATTCTCAGCAAGCCAGCTCTCTACAATTTTCTCCTTTTTTTTTCTGGATGAAGAAAAGCCGATATGGAACATTTTGTTCAGGAATAAAAGGCACTTGAAGGTTTAAGAAAAATAACAGAATTAAAATTTAATACAATTTTTTTTGTACAAAAAAATAATATATTTTACCTAATTTTTCCATTTCTCCAGAACTATGAGCTAGTATGCTCATGAGTAAATGTTTTGTTTCCCTAAGTTCACAAATATTCTTCTGAAGAGGTTGTGTTCCTGTTGCTAGACTCCAAGTCCTCTACATATACCTGCCATTCAGGTACCTGTAAATTTGGTTGTCTAAGCATGTTTATTGTATGGAGCTGAATATGAAATGCCTCTTCCAGTAAAATGATAGTTTTGACTGACTCTGCATTTCCGTCTGTTTTTTGCTGCACTGTGATGCTCATTTTTAGAAGCACAGCATGTACCACTACAGCAGCATCCATTGGGGAAAAAAAAAAGGAGGGGACAAATTGTAACTTCAGTCAATGGTTTTGACTGGGTGAAAAAAACTGGGAACCTTTGGCATATTGGAAAGAAGTTCCTGGGATACCACTGCATCTGTAAAGGAAAACAACCTGGCTCACAAAACAAGGATGTTCTAGATTAAATTTTCTTGAAATATCATTCTGAATATCAAAGTTTGAAGTGCCAACAAAAGAATTACACTTAACTTCTGTCTCATTGTTTCATATGCAAATAGAAATTGGATGAAAAGGCTTTTAACATAATTTCCATTCTGTGTTGCCATGCTAGAACTGGAAATAAGTCTTGGAAGTGATTCTTACCTGCTCTTTGATAAAAAGAAATTGATTGTGAATTATATTATACTGTCTCAAGCTTGGTATTGTGACTTTTGCACTAAGAAAAGCAGGGTTTTGATGGCAGCATCTTTTGCCTACCAAGGGAAAGAATAATTTCTTGACTGTATAGAAATCAAACCTTGAGGAACAGTTCCAGTTAAAAGCTTTACTAGCTTTGGGAGCAACTCCTGAGTAAAGCTTGTACTACTGCTTTAACCTTTAAAAACTGGTTTAAACCTTTTGAAGTCAGATTGAGTCAAGTACTTCAGAATAAATTTTAGAGAAAAATATTAGTCAAAGGAATGAAAAAGACACAATAAAGTTAACAGTAAGTCTTCTATCTGGAACTTCTTTTTTTTATTTTTGGGAACTGTAAGACTGTAGAGGAGTTGACTTGCTCAATTCTTATTCCCCCTGGCTCTCATCTAAAATTAGAAATAAAAAGTGGAATGTGTCAGTTGGTGCTTCTGATAAGGCAGGGAAACAGAATTTTATGTAAAGACAGAGACAGATGTAAACTTTGAAGGTAACAGCAACCCTTCCATTATTAGGGAAGCAGCTAGTCTTGGGGCCTTAATTCTGCAGTATTTCTTGACCTATACTATCAGTGGGGGAATAGGAAACTCAGTTCCAGCTGTAGCTCTTTCTTGGTGGGACACCACACTTTGACTTTTCTGACAACACAACGATTGTAGCAGAGGGCGAGTTTCACGGCTACTGCTGCACTATAAATATACTGTATTACTCAGCTGATGGGATACTCTTCCAGTAAAGTAAGAACTAATCTTGCTGTTTAAATATCACTGTTACCTGAAGAAAATATAAAAGTCTGGATAACGGACATAGCCTAGAAGCTAATAGAGTAACACATACAACTAGGAGTCCTTACTTTTTTGTGTATGGAAGCTGATATTTTATTAATTGTAGTGAAAATTACAGATTTTGCAGTCTTCTCTGAATTAAGAAACATGGCCTTAAGCTGAATCAAGACATCTTCTGAACATTTTGGCAGTACATTTCTACTGAAACAGCTAGTTGCAGTTAATTGGCAAACACATGCTACCATAGCAAGAAAATTTGTAATCACTCTCATGCTGAGAAGATGAACTGCTGCTGTAAGACAGCCCCCAGAGCACAGAATCACAGAGCACACGTATTCACTGACTTGAAAGCATTCTTTTTTCACTAGTGCCTTTGCATAAGTTGTGCTTTTGGGAGAAGGTGAATCTGTTTTGTACAAGAAGACTGTGCTTTGTCTTAATTATAATTTTGCATTCTGTTCATGGGAGAGAATATGGGTTAAAGATGAGAAATCTGTGCAGTAGCTTCTTGAGAAATAGAAGCTATGAAAGGAACTACCGTTTCAAACTTACTTTCACAGCACCACTCAGAATCCTGAATCATCACTCAGACAGCATTTAAGCACCCAATACCGCTCAGCAGAAAACTAACACTGAGAAACTTATTTCTCTGTGTCAACCGAAACTTTTATTGCCTACATACACATGTTAATGATCCATTGATTGATCTTTGCAAGAAAGTAATCCATGAACAATACTCAATTTCCACTGATCCTGGCCTGAAGTACTAAGCTACTTTTATTGTCAAGCCTTATGATTCGAGAGTAAGCAAAGTAGCAGGTTGGAAAATGGCTTTTTTCTCAAAGAGTCAGAGAAACTGGGAAATTGTGAAGGGGTTTTCTCATAGAAAATATCAGCTTCAGCAAAGAGAGGAAATAATGCTGATCCTGAAGTATCACAAGGATACTTTAAAGGAGTTGCACTGGAAATCTGTGTCTTCTTCCATTGGGAGTCATCTTCCCCAGATTTTTCCCATGGAGTATTTACCTCTCTCCTCTTTCCAGTGTCTCAGGGTCAGAGAACATATGTCATAGAAGAGAGTGGGTATACAGAAACAGTTGAACTAAAACTCTGTAGCACAATGACAGCTTATTCAAATCTACTATGGGTTTGGATGCTCTGGTTTTTGGCAAAGCCTTTGGAAAGCAGATGCTTTCATATTTTGCTTCAAAGCATTTCCACAGAACATTTTTCCTTTCTTTATTAGAAAGAGACAAGTATGCTAAATTTGTTATCAGAATTCACTTTATTCAGAACATAATTTACTTTTTGCCTTAGACTTCGCTTTAAAATGTTATATTTTCTGAGGTAAATTTCTGTTTCATCTTTATTTTCTGTCTTACCTTCCTCAAGCTATATATATATATATATAAAATATAAATATATATATTATATACATATATATATAAAATGTCTAACTACCTAAATATTCTTATTTATATAATTGTAAAAAATAACGGCAGATGGAATCCTCTTGCTGTTTGCAAACAACGTTTGATGACGAATGCACAACACTGTTATCCAAAATTGCTGTTTATGGTGAACTGCAGCCTTTAATAAGCACTTGCTGTGTATGTTGAACAGTATCCCTGATTTCTGTAAAATGCTTCAATAAACTTGTCACGCAGATTTCTCTCCCTCCAGGAAAAGACAACTTAATGCCTCCTCTATGTTTACCTCTGTTTTGGATTTATCAGTAGAGCCATGCATGTGTATATGCACGCTAGAAGCTTTTTATGAATTGCACAGTTATTGTTATTTCCCCTCATACACCGAGTAAAAAGTTCCTTTCAGCCTGACTGAATTCTAATTCTGTTTCAGAGAATAACAGAAAAGGAAAGCATCAGTCAGTCTCTGAGAGAGCATGTTGTGGGTGTCCTGTATAATCTGTGTGGCTGTGGGTGGCACAGGCTAGACTTCAGTAACTCTTAGAATAACCTGATTTGTCTCCCATAACCTTGCTTTTGGTGTTTGGAGGATTTTATCAGCTGTAAACTCCTCAGGATAAAGTTTTCCATGCTGTGCATGCACCTCCAGCTGTTTGTATCCAGCAATTTTTTGTGAAAGCTTCAGACCAACATGGCACAGTTATTTATAAGATAATGATTAGGGGGAAATATGTTTAGTTCACATGAAAGAATAAATCTGAAAATATTTTTAAGAACCATCAGCAGTGTTCTTTCCTTCTCTCAATCCACCAAACCCTAAGTTTTAGTGCCAGCACTTGAGGTGGTGAGTCATTACCTGCAAATGTTCTCTTTATTCCACAAAAAACAACCCACTTTTAGCCATGTCAAAAGCCTCTGAAAAAGACTTTTTGAGCATGAGCCAAAGCTTTTTCATCAGGGCACCATATTTCTCCAGATATGATGAGTATTCCTTACACCCTGGCCTATTTCATAATTTTTGCCTTTATGATCACACTGCTTCAAACAATCCAGTCTTGTGTGACAAAGTGTGGTCCAGAGCCCTATTGGGGGTGGAGAGGTGAGGTGGAAGCAGCTTTTGAAATTGTGGGTTAAGATGTCACCTCTCCCATGCTTTCCACCCTTTAGCCCTAAGGAGGAAGTGATACAGAGGAGGTGTGAACTCAACCTACAAGATGGTGGTGGAGGTAGGTGTGGTGCATAAGGGTACTAGGGCAGAGACAGGAAGACACTGGGAACTGGAGATGAAAAGAGAGGAGTGGGGTGGTTACAGAGATAAGATGACATGAATTAGATTCCCACTGCATAGGGAAGGGAAGCTAAAACTGAGATTTTGGGAGGAACTTTGGTTATTTGTTTCCACTTTTCTTCTCGCTGTAATGATCACTGAAACATGTGATAGTGTCCTGAACACTTGTTTTACATAATAGCAGCCTCTTATTCATCTCCAACTCCAATTAGAGGCAGTTTCAGCCTCTTGAGAATATCTCTAGAAATTTCCTTTTCACAGCAACAGAACAACACTTCCTTCTTGTCACCTAACAGCCTTATTCCTTGGACAATAAGCTGAGCCAGCATTGCATCACTTGGTAGCATATTTTGAGCTCAGCTTCTCTATCCAGGAAAGTAGAAAGAAAGTATTCTGAACATGAGAGTTGACATGCTGGGGATAGTGTACTTTCCTTCATAATGTGGGGTCAGCCAGGAATTTTTTTTCATTGAAACAACTGCAAGTGCATTTCTAATTTCATGCCAAATGTGCTGTTTCCTTCTTGGCTTAAATGGATATATATTTATTTTTTATTATACAGAGAAAGGCTGTGCTGTACAGACTACTTCCCTACAATATAATCTCTGCCATGTCTTTCTACTAATTTTGTAAGATTGTTCTTTCCAGTTTTGGAATGAATCCAAGTTTGTGTGTGCATTCCTGCCATATTTAGCAGGGGAGATGAGAAGAGGTTGTGCCCTCTGCATAAGTGACCTCCTGGATCTCTGCCAGGGGCTGGATGAGGAACTGACTGAGAGTTAATGTGTCAGAATTAAAGGGAAGGCAGGGACAGGTGGCTCCCAACAAGGAAGACAGAGTTGATGAGGCCCTCTGTGGACAGATAGGAGCAGACATTCACAAGCCCTGGTCCTCACAGACCAATATCTGTTGGAGGGACAACACAGCAATAAGCAATCCAGGAGATTTTTGGAAGGAGTTGAACATAACTGCCTTCTCCAAGTGATAGAGGAGCCAACAAGGAGGGCTGCTCTGCTGGGTTTATTCTTAACAACAAGGGGCTGGTGGGGAATGTAGTCCTCCAAAGCAGCTTTGTCTGTAGTGATTGTGAAATGATGGATTTTGAGGTACTTAGAGCAGCAAGGAGGGCACACAGCAAGCTCTCTGCCCTGGTCTTCAGAAGTGCAGGCTTTGGCCTCACAAGGGATTTTCTTGGTAGAATACCACAGAATAGAGCACTGTAGGGAAGAAAGCTGGTTGATATTCAGGAATCACCTCCTGTGAGCTCAAGAGCAATGCATCCCAAGGAAAAGGAATTCAAGTAAAAATGTCAGGAAGTCTGCTTGGATGAACAAGGAGCTCCTGAACAAGCTCAAATGTAGAAAGGAAGCTTACAGAGGATGGAAGCCAGGACAAGTGGCCTGGGGTGAATACAGGGAGGTTGTCCAAAGAGCCAGGGATTGGGTTAGAAAAGTTAAAGATTCAATAGAGTAAAACCTGCCCAAGGATGTCAAGGACAAAAAGAAAAGATTCTAGATGTATGTTGGTGATAAACAGAAGAGTAGGGAAATGAGGGGCCTCTCTGGAGGGAAATAAGAGACATGGTAACTCAGGATAAGAGGAAGCTTGAGGTTCTCAATGACTTTTTTGCCCCTGTCTTCACCAGCAAATACTCCAGCCACACTGCCCAAGATGCAGAAGGCAGAGGAAGGAACTGGAAGAATGAATAACCACCTACTGTAGGAGAAGATCAGATTTGAGAAGATCTAAGGAACCATAGAAAACCTTTCAAAAGATCCAAGGGATCCCACAACTATGGGATCCAATGAGATGTATCTGTGGGTCCTGAGGGAACTGGCAGATGAAGTACCTAAACTACTATCCATCCTGTTTGAGAGGTTGTGGCAGTCTGGTGAAGTTCCTATCGACTGGAAAAGGGGAAGCATAGCCTCCATTTTAAGAAGGAAAAAAAGGAAGACCGAGGGAAGTACAGGCCAGCCACTTTCTCCTCTGTGACTAGAAGATCATGAAGCAGATCCTCCTGGAATCCATGCTAAGACATATTGAAAGCAAAGAAATTATTTGTGACAGCCAACATAACTTCACTAAGGGCAAATCATGCTTGAAAAATTTGTTGGCCTTCAGTGATGGAGCTACAACATTGGTGGATGAAGTGTGAGAGACTGGAATGTAAATGACTCAAAACAGTCAGACATTTGCAAAAGCAGCAGATGTTTGGCTGTTGTACGGATGCCTTTTTCCTGGTCTTAGGAAATGGGAAACTAGACACAGTTAGAGGCTTGGGGGTCGTTTACCTCGGTATTTTAATAGGATCCCATTGGATGCATTGCTTCACCCAGGTGACACACGTCACAATGTCCTCCCACCCCCCCAGTCGAGTATACAATTAAAGACCTTACACATTAGCATATCTAACAAGAGGGCCCAATAAGGGGGCTGGGGTGGGCTAACTTCTAGTTTACAGAATCTGTCCTACTAGGGGACCTTGAGTTCTTATGACAATAGAATGTTTGGACTTCTAACTCTACAGTTTCTGGGGTGTTTGGTCTCCCACCCTACAGGACACCAAGAAACCAGGCTAAGTTATCAGACCTAAAGCATCACAAGTATGCATGCTAATACCTGTGGATACAGAGAACTGTGTAAAAAGTATTAGAAGAAAAAGCAAAAAATCCTTCAGTCATCAGTAGAAGGTCACAACCCAGGTGCAGAGGAGGTGCACACCTAGCACTGGAGTAACAAGCTGGGTTTTGAGCCAGAGAAGGGAGAAGTCTGATAAGAAGCAGATCCTGCAAGGTCGGATGGTGTTTTTTATCATGTCAATGTCCTTCCTCACACAATTGGCTTATCTGTAAAACTCTCCCCCATCCCAGAAAGGTCACATTCACACAGAACATTCACATTCACACAGAGGCCTGAGAGTATCCATCCTTTCTGGTGGAGTATAACTGGCTCAGCATGCTGATGTGAGAGGCAGGTCATAAATAATCAAAGACACCCAAAGTGCCCCCAGACTCATTTCTGGGGCCTTCCACCAGGGGACTGCATGTGATCCACAGTGTTGCAACAGATCCACAGTGCTGCAAAAGACAGTGTAAAACTTCCCCCATAGGGGAGGTGCTTGGGCATTCCACCTAAACCTAAATGTGTATTAACCCATTATACTTTGTTTTTTGTGGACTTTCCCCCACCCGCCATGGAGCAAGATTGTGACCATCACTTTGACAAGACAGTAAAATTGCAGCAATAAAATCTTGTTGCTGGGTCCATGGGTGGTGATATCTTTCTACTCTTATCCTTTTTTCTCTTTCTTTCTTTTTGTTATACATTTTCTTAGGTGTTATTTTTATGTTTTTATATTGCTACATATTACAATAGATAATAATAACCAAAATGGCTACGTGCCTCCTTGCCATTGCAACCAAATTGTTCTAAAATGAGTCTTACCTATATATATCATTAGGAACACTCTTCATTCAGTGTAATTTCTCTCTAANCACACAGAGGCCTGAGAGTATCCATCCTTTCTGGTGGAGTATAACTGGCTCAGCATGCTGATGTGAGAGGCAGGTCATAAATAATCAAAGACACCCAAAGTGCCCCCAGACTCATTTCTGGGGCCTTCCACCAGGGGACTGCATGTGATCCACAGTGTTGCAACAGATCCACAGTGCTGCAAAAGACAGTGTAAAACTTCCCCCATAGGGGAGGTGCTTGGGCATTCCACCTAAACCTAAATGTGTATTAACCCATTATACTTTGTTTTTTGTGGACTTTCCCCCACCCGCCATGGAGCAAGATTGTGACCATCACTTTGACAAGACAGTAAAATTGCAGCAATAAAATCTTGTTGCTGGGTCCATGGGTGGTGATATCTTTCTACTCTTATCCTTTTTTCTCTTTCTTTCTTTTTGTTATACATTTTCTTAGGTGTTATTTTTATGTTTTTATATTGCTACATATTACAATAGATAATAATAACCAAAATGGCTACGTGCCTCCTTGCCATTGCAACCAAATTGTTCTAAAATGAGTCTTACCTATATATATCATTAGGAACACTCTTCATTCAGTGTAATTTCTCTCTAATCTGCCCCAAGGGATCTATTAACAAGAATTTAATTATCCTCCCCTTCAAGGGCGGGGCATTACATAAGGGAAGGACAACTGATGTCATCAGAAACAGGGAGGGACTCGGCCTATAGTGTTAGGTAAAGGAGTAATTGCTTTAAACTAAAATTTGATTTTGATTAGATTGTAGGAAGAAATTCTTCACTCAAGGAGCTGATTACCCGGAGAAGTAGTGGGCTTCTGTTTCTATGTCTGTCCCTGGCAGTGTTCAAGGCTAGGCTGGATGGGGCTTTGTACAACACGGACTCATGGAAGGTGTCTCTGTCCATGGCAGGGGGTTGGAAGTAGTTGAGATTTAATGTCCCTTGCAACTCAAACCATTCTATAATTCAATGATTCCTTGCTAGGAACTATCAGCTTTATTTACTTGCATATGTCATTCTTCTGTCAGCTTCTTTAATTGGCTTTTAGGGCTCCTCTAAGCATTCCTTAGCTGGTTTGGGGTTTTATTTTTCACCTGGTACATGCTTTTTCCTTGTTTTTTTTGTGAGGGAAAGAATTAATCTGTGTTTCCTTCCAGTGCCTAAAGCCAAGCAGAATCTCCTGCTGTCTTGAGTCTTTCATATTGCATTTTTGAGACTGTAGTGGCTTGTACTCTGAGCCTGCTTCTGCACCTTTTCATTTAACTTGAGCATTTTCACTGGTCTTATTTGTACTTCTCTGTCTCCTGGGATTTCCAGTGCATGTATATTGACTAACACAAAATATGTTTTTCTCCAAGTTTGATTGTTTCTTTTGGTTTGTTTGGTGTGTGTTTTTGTCCATGTGTCCCATTTTCAGTTATGCACTGCTAGGGAAATAGTGTTCCTGCAATACCAATCAGTGCCATTCATTATTGTATTTAATCTTAAACACAGACCTTAAATAGCCAGTATGTATCTATTTTGTCTCCAGATGAAATGGGGAAACTGTTCTGGAAATGGTCAACCAAACTATTTTGATGTTTGCATATTGAACTAAAAAATAGATATCCTGATTTTGTTCCTTCCCTTGCAATTTCTCTGCAGATGTATCTTATGCAGATTGTTTGTGTGCAAATGGCCAAAGTGGAAAGACACATTTTTCTGGAGAAGTCTATTAAAAGGAATTTTTTTTTAAGTTTACACTTATTATTTATATAAAAGGTCTTCTCTGTTGTATTAGCTTTTCTTCAGAAGTCCTTCCATATCTAGTAAGGGGTAGCTTTTCTTTAAGCAGTTGTAGCATATACTTTGATAAAATTCTGTGGGATATGTCACTAAAGATTTTAATTGACAGATATACATCTGGTTGTTATCCATGCTACAGCATTCTTGTGAAAAGGCTTTATTTTGTTCCACTTAAGAATATATTCTTAATATTATGGGTGTTGCTGGTTGGAGTAAATGTAATCAAAATACTGATATATTATTTCTTTCCTGTGTTTGTGGAAAAATGTGCAAGTTCTTCAAATGAAAAAATATATTGAATTCCCTTCTTTTCACAGGATCATAGAATGGTTTGTATTGGAAAGGACCTTAAAGGTCATGTAGTCCAAGGTCATCTAGTCCAGGTCATCCCCCTGTCGTGGGACTCTTTCAACCACATCAGATTTCTCAGAGTTTTGTCCAAGCTGACCTTGAATGTTTCAGAGATGGGGCAACTAGAACCTCTCTTGGCAACCTGTTGTGCCCTAGTTAAATTGGAAATGTTCCTAGGACACTAGGCAACCATCCAAAACCAACAAAATGAAGAGAGCAGGTCTTCTGCAGGTAAGTGATGGATGGTATATGACTGTTCTATCATTCTCCTCCTTTACTTTTGTCCTTCATACCAATATAGTCTGCCACATGTCAGCTTCCTCTAAGCCACAGGATATTGTTATTACCACATTATATTTCCTCTAGTTAAGTTCCTTCTCACAATATAGCAACAGAGAAGGATAAAAAAGAAATCTAATAACTTATAAAATGGGCTAGATAACATATTGAAAGGGATTAAATTGCATGATCCCCGCATTAACTGGGTGGAGTTGGATTTGAGGATTGAGGCAGCATCTTCTCGTCTGGTATCTAGCTCATCTACTCATCTACCTCCCAGATGAGAAAATCTGAAATTACAGCAGCACTAGAACCAGAAAGTGGAAATATGTCGCTAAAGTTCTTGCTTCCAAAAACCTGAGGGTGTTGAGATCATCCAGTAGAGTTGTCTGGCTAGGCCATGACAAGGCTAACTGGGTTGTCCTTGGAAGCACCTTCATGCCCCGAGAGTTCTCTGGTGTGAGGGATGGGGCAGAGCCAGAGGATGCTAACACAACCTGTTATTGAAACTACTTTTGGCACAAGTGTTCAGCACATGTTTGCTCAGCAGCTACAGATACAGTTACAGAAACAGATAGTGCTGAGGCTTTGAGAAGCTTATGGGTAAAATGTATTGGCCTGGCTTTTGTTCTGGCAACCTCTAAATGCCACAGCCAGCTGTGCTGGGCTTGAAATGCACCCATGAAGACTACATACAAAATATGGGTAGGCATGCAATGTCCAGGTAATAAAAATTTTCTGTGCCAAGTGCCTAGGTTTCATGAGCTCTAGGTTCCATTTGTGTTCTATAATTTTATATGTTTATAAAAAGATGTGCAGAGGTAAAATAGTTTAACCCTTAGTTTAAATTTTAAATTAGCTTGATTTTAAAAAATGTTAGTATCTTGATAATGAGATTAGGGGTTGGGGAGAGGGTTGTTTGTTTCTGGAGATGTTGGTTTCTGCTTTTGTTTCCGGGGTGGGTTTTTTGGTTGGTCAGTTGGATTTTTCGTTTTGCTTTGCTTTGCTAGCTGCTGCCAAATACTATTGTCATTTCTTGGATTTCAAAAAAAAGAACGAACTTGTGGTAATTTTAACTTTGTATAGTGGGAAAAATTTCACTTGGGGGGGCATATGTCTACCATTCGGCTCAATTAGACTCAAACAGACACAGCAATTCATAATTCCTGGAGGGAAAGCAAGCTTCTGTTTCAATAACATGGATTCAAAGGGTTTCATCTCCAGAATGATTTCCGAGGGCATGAAATATGTTCATAATCAAGTAAAATCTATAACAGGGTTTTTTCACTCTTATTTTTTGAGGTTTCTTTTCCCCTTCAGTGGGTTTTAAATATCTTTTAACAATAAATTCTTTATCTTTGTGACCCAGCAAGACTAAAGTCTAGGAAAATACAGTGAATGCATATGTTTTTGTGTGCACACGTGCCTACATGGGGTTGTAATGATTGGATTGAGACTGCATGAATAGGTAAGACCCTATTTGCTATTGCTTTGACAAACCATATCAAGGCCATGTTTACTTTGTATGAGACAATATCTTAGCTAATGTGACTTGGTTATTCTTAATGAGGCTGTCTGTGTTGGTCTCTTCACCAGAAAACATCCCAACAGACTTCTCAGAGAGAGTTGCCAGGCTCAATGCTGATGTCCAAAGTGACCAGCCTTGACCATTTTTCTGCACTGTCTGAACAGCTGGCAGCCCTTGCGTCCTGTCTGCTGGAAACCCAGAGACCCATGCAATTTCACCAGCAACAATTTTAGCAGCCCTAATGAGGAGAAGAATTGGATGTAATCTCCTCCGATTTTATTCATTATGCTTTTTTGGCCATCACCCAGAGGTCCAGGTGTCTTATGTCTCTTGCTACTGAACTTGCAACTCTTCTCTTCTCTTCTCTTC
>VZTZ01014592.1:0-27092 GCA_013400955.1 Drymodes brunneopygia
TACCTCAGTTTTGAATATTCAACCTGAAACACATCGAGTTTGACTTGGAGAGGAAGGAAGAATTTCTGATTAGAATTAAAATCAGTTAAAGCAGCAGAGACAGGAGCCCAGACTACCAGACCAAAATATCCAAACTGTCTAGAAAAGACTGCAAGGACAAGTCTTACTCTTTCAGAATACAATATGCACTTGAGAAACTCAGTGACCAAGTGCCTGAAGGCATCAAGCAAAACAGTATCTTTCAAATACGAAAGAGCAGATTACTTAATAGTTTGAACTTACGGAAGAAGCACTTCTTGAATGTTGTTCCAGATAGCTTTACCTCCTACTATGATGGCAAGCTGGGTTGTGAGCTCGAGGAGATATCCGCCTGGATCACACTGAAGGTTGGGAGAGATAAGAAATTTTTTTGAAGTTGAGTAACTTCTCAGGCATGAATGAAGCATTAAAAATAATGCATTCCTGGTTTATTATCATAACATTACTTAAAGCAATCCAAGAAGACTATCTAGGCAAACTTTTTCAGTAAGGTATGCAAAAGCCAATTTCAGGCCACATGTGGTCACATTTGGTAGGTTAACAGAATATCAGTGGAAGAGTGAAATACCAGGTGAAGTCATGCAGCTCTGTGCTATCACCAGTTGAGGGTCACCCAGCAACATAGGAATGCTTCTACTGATATTCTCTCCTTTCTGTGTGCCCAGTCACAGATTGTAGGACTACAGTAAAATACACTTCTCTGGCTATGTGTAATACATCTCTAAGCCAAACTGGTCTTGTGTCATATTCTTTTATGCTAGGGGTTAGTGAGGAGGCAATTAGCTTGGGAGGCAGTCACTTTTTAAACCCTAATGTTAAATATGCACAACTGTGTTTTACTTTATACACTCCTAACTGCAGCACAATACTCAGACTAATTATACATTAGACATTCTTACCTCTTCATTGCGATACTTTCCTAGCCAATAAACTGGATTTCCAGGGTGCCCTACAAATTTACCCTTAAAGAAGGCTATGTAGAAGCATGAGGAATAGTAGTTGACAAACTGGAACAAGAACATCTTTGTGGTCAGACTGTTTTCATAATCGGTCTGTGTCCTTGGAAGTTCTGCAATGAAAGAAAAGTAAATAAATTTTAAAAAGCCCAACCCAACCTACAAGTAACCTACAAGCTGTTCTAGAGCCTCAGCTGCAAAGTACCTGTATGCCTCATATTCCTTAATATGACTGAGAGCATTATCATTTAGATTGTATGTAATCCCCATGTATACTGTGACCATTATATAATTCTAAAACTGTATGAGTCGTAAAAAGGAAAGAACTTGTTCCCTGACAATAAAGAAAGAGAAGAAGCAAAATTTCTAATAACTCAGGGGAAGAAAAAGCACCCAAATCCAGCAAACTCAGGAAAGATGCAAATATAACACTTTGAACTGATGAAACAATAATAAATGAAAACACCACACTACTTCATGCATCTAAGGTAAAATAGCTACTTTAATATTATGGTCTGGATATAGAGAATAATATTATTTGTGACTGTTTATCTGTTTAACAACATCAGAGTGGTATGTAGCTTTGGAATGGTGACCTTAGTTCACTTATTTACAAGAAAATAGCTATTTTCCCCATAAAAAAAAAGCTAATGTAATTGGATATGTTATGCCTTACTGATCTGTTTTCATAAAGCTTGGTTGTTGTAGTAATTTTCTTTGCTTTGTATGTTTCACAAGCACAAAACTGTAAACAATTGATCTTTCATGCAGCTTATGTAAGGATTTTTCAGGCAAAGAACTGAATATCATATTTCTCTGATATTGAGAAAATCTATATTGGAAAATTTCTAGGTGGCATTGTGTGATTTTGTGGGAAAAATCTGAAAGATGTGATGTAGGTGCTCATTTATTGCAATACCTACTATACATATAAATGCTAATTTTTCCAGCTATTTTACCCCACGTTTCCACCTGAGGAACAGCAGCAGCATACCGAAGTCAGTGATCAGGATTGCCACTTTTTCATAGATGATGTTGAGAATCATGATGACAACAAAGCTGATGAGCGAGGCGGTCACTGATGTGGCCATCTGAGGAGTCAGGTACTTGCGGATCGCCTCCGTTCCACTGATGTGCTGGGACAGCTTTGCAGAGAACACCAGGAAAACTGAGAGCCTGTAGACAATGATTCCAACAACTGAAGCAATAATCAAAAGGATCTGCCAAGGGAATGCAAGAGAGATGTTCGTGTTCAACCACTGGCTTCAGGAAAATGTGAGTTCAAAGCACTTTTTATGACAGGCAAAAGGAAAGCAATTTTGTGCCTGTCATTCCACTGTAAGAGGATGATCAAATAAGATACAAGGCAGTAAACAGAGAATCCATAAAAGAAACCTTTTTTCATGAAGCATAGTAAATCTGCAGAAAAGAAAAGAGATGGTCTGTTTTATGACTAATAACAAGGTTTGTACTGATGTGAGCCAACATAACGAGAGGTGTAATCAAATCTTACACCTCGAGGCATGTGATGGGAGAAAATTTCATATTGGACAACTGGCAGGATGGCAAATGTACTAGCAAGTCTACATTGATTATGGATGGGGCTGCACCTTCTCTTTCACATCATACTATTAGAGACCATAGACCCCTCAAAGGAATAGAAAAATTTTAAGTCAAGTCATGCAGTCTGCAGGAGTTGCAATAATGATCAAGGCACCCCATCTCCTGTTTCTGCTTCTCTTCTTGCTTTTATTTTTGCTAGTTCTCTAGCTATTGTTCAGTTTAAGGTCCACAGGCCGTGTAATTTTTTTCACTATCTCAGCAAACTGCCATGAACTACCTTCCCTGACCCTGAATAACAGTGCAGTAACACAAGAGACAAACCCAGAACAAATATCTTCCCTCCAACATGAAGTCTGGCCTATTTAAATCCAACTGCATTCTTTCCTTTGTGTTTCAAACGTGTCAACGCTGAGGCTCTCCTGGGCTGCCAGACACCACTCTATCTCCTATCTGCATCCTATCACCTAGAAGGAGGTCTTTTCCAGCTGCTATTTGTGCTACAGATGAGGAGGACATGCAGCATGCTAAAACACAGAGCTTTTCAAGGCAATCTCTCTGCGTCTGCTCATAATGTTATATATTGTGTCATGGTTGACTGGACTGCTTTCAAGGTTTAGTTTTAAAGTAGCAGCTCTAGAAGATTAAAGAGCACCCAGCTTTGCTCTGTTAAGTGAAACACAAAACCTGAAAGAGGTCATGGACAGTGAGACACAATATGGAAGAACACAGCTGGAACAAATCAGATAGAAACTAGCATGGAGGAGAGCATATAAACCAAAGTCTTACCCTTACTGGGCCACTAAAAGCAAAGACATTTGTCTTAAAATAACGAGGGAAAAACCAATGGACCACCTTTACAAACATAACTCACAAGCTACAGCTGCAGTATATTTTGATGCTGTATGCTAATGAGTATTGGGTGACTACAGCTACTTTCCTCATGTGGGTCCATACCTTATGGGCTTGATTCATGCATGAGGTGGAAATCCAACTGAGCCTTATCCATTGTCATTTTTTGTTCAGTTCAGGAGAATCATTCATTAGACACTTACTAGAAAAGTGAATTTATGAGGGGAAAGAATAAGAGAAGAACTTTACCCAGAAGAAGATGGCACTTGTACAGAAAGCCATCCGTACGCACTTCCCGCATGCAGTGTATGGCACATATTCTTCTTGCTGTGAAAGATTAAGAAACAGGTCAAGGATGCACACAATCTTTTTTCATGTTTTTTTGTGTGCTCCAATTAAACTCTTTATTATACTGAGGGCAGAAAAAAAAGGAAAAAAAGCACCTTGTTTTGTTTCCTGGAAACTCAACATTTATTCATTATTTCAGAACTCTTGCCTGATTACACGTGCCTTTTTTGCTGCCCCTTCTAAGATAAAAATGACTTCCATAGAGGTAGAGGGTCCTCAGCTCTTACTGACTTCAGCCATGACAGGGTGCATAGTCCTCTCAAATGGACCCTTCCTTCTTGGCTGATCATGGCATCCAAGGTCATTGTCTTTAAAACTTCAATGGCTAAATTTAGCAGGCACTAAAATTTTGGTTCTTGATCACTGTATTTCTCAATGTATTCCATAGGAATAATGGGATGGCTTCCCCAAGGAAAATGCCTACCTCAATGTGGTGCTGTGAAAATTCACTGAGTCTTTAAAGAATCTCTGAGGATCAAAATAAAATATTTTAGCACATTCTTCACTCTTTGAACTGTCTGAAAGAAACTTTCTAGCTATGACTTTATATATTCAAGGTGGCATAGGTTTATAAGCTTTTAAACAGGATGAGTTTTTTGATAGTACAAGATATAAAAAGATCTATATAGGATAGTTTCAAGTACGGCAGTTAGTTTTGAAACTTTTCAAGTGCCCTCTAATAAATATTAGTATAACGTGGATGGAATGTGAAAGCAGTGAAAATGATTAGATAAAAGACAGAGTAATATATTGATAGAGAATAATAAAAAGTGAAACTGAACTTGAGTAAACTGCTGAAGATAAAGCTACTCAAATGTATAATAAATAGAAATCTGAACTAAGATCCTCATAAATATGAATCCTCCATCATTGAAATGAGGTTTATCCTTGCCTCTGCAAGTTTGTTGTTATTAATCATAATGTCATCTGTATGCACTTAGCAACAATAGCTATTTATACATGTTTCAAACAGAAACATCTTTGGTTAAAAAAATATTCTTGGCATCATATGTAATAACTCAACATTTCCCTCTATTCACCTTTTTTTGTGATGCATTCCTAGGCAAACATAGCAAATGCTCTATGATCTCGGCCTCCGGCAGCAACATTCAATAATTTCATGGGGGATTTAATAAAGTAGACTTAGTCTTCTAAGCTGGGGACGATGCCTACTTCTGTTTATTCAAGACATAGGAACCTCAGCAGTGCAAGGTTTGAGGAAACAGGCGACCACTTTAAAGTGCTTACAGTTAGATATAGATTCTCTCTCCCTGCATCTGTACTTTATTGATTCACTCTTTTCATGCCAGTTTATCAATTTGAGGCAGTGCTGATGCATAAAGCTCCAGCCCTGATTCCCCATTTTCATAGTGCTTACTATAGCAGTAACCATCACCAGTTACCCAAATATTCCTCACCTGTGTGATTTCATTCATCACTACATGGGTGCAGCGAGCTTCATATTCTGGGCGAACTTGCTCTTCTTGCTCCAAGTATTCCACTGTGTCCCACTCATACTCCAGTTCAGCCTGCCGTCGCTTCCAAAACTCCAAAAAGAAGGTAACTATCCAAACCATAGACAAAATGAGCAACACCACGTGAGTGCTGGATACTGCTTGACCCCTCTGGGCGATAACACATGGCTCAGTATTCCACACAGCTTTTCACAGACATGGAATAAAACCTTGATTGGCTAATGCAGTGGTGAAAACAACTGGATCTACTCCTTTATGCAATTATGCCTTTGGATCTATATGTACTTTAAGATGAGAAACCTGAGGTAAATGGTGTTGTAATCACATCCTAAAGAATGCACATACTGTATCTATATATTTTCTTTCTGCCTAAGGCCAAAATATGAGCACTTTGGATTTCATATTACAGACTGCTTTGAAAAAGTTTAACGTGCGATGCTTGAGAAGCTAAGCTGTTTGGATAGGTGAAGATAAAATGCTGGAAAGTGCAGGACTTCTAGAAAAATTAAACTCAGCATGCCAAAATTTGTCACAGGGAAGAGCTCATGCTCATTCATGCTGCAATTTTTGTGTAGACAAGTTATCAATTTGCAGACTACAAAACCAATGTTTGTTCAGGTAAAACTGCTTAAATGAAGCTGTCTTTTCTCCTCTGGTAGCACAAACCTGAAGAGAATGCAGCTCTTTTGTATGGCATGGAGCTTAAAAACTCCCTGGACTGGGCCAGCCGTTTCCCTGGACTGTGCTCCTACAGCTGGAAGCACTGAGGAATCAGGTACAGATGCCTAAGTGGTAACGGCTAAACGTGAATCCAGCCAAACTCATTACCTTGTCCCAAGATATTATGCAGGCAGATCTGGCAGCAGAGGCAATGACAAACCCAGATGGAAAGGCTGGGAGGAGCTCAGGATGCTGGGTGTCAGTATGATGCTCCCTGGCACACCTGGATGCTTCATCACTGAAGATGGCACAGTCTCAGATTAAATGAGTGGTGTGGCTCTGCAGCACTGTTTGAGGGGGAGTAGTATCCAATCACTGCACTCTCATTGCTCTCATTGTTGGGGAGTAATTAACCCTAAAATAGTTTGTTGGGTTTTTTTAAAACTAATTTGGGCCCTCATTCTGAATGATGAAATCTCAGTGGCATGCAGTTACAAGTCCAGACATTAAAGGTTATGTCTAAAATCAGGTGTGGTTGAAAAATCCCAAACTGAAACATTTAAAACCCAGGAAACTCCATGGCCTAGGCTGTGAGATGGCTTTGGCATCTGCACACAGGCAAAACTCCAGAAAACTCTGCTTCCCTGATTATTCAGGGGCCTCTTTCATAAGGACTTCTCCACTCTATCATGCTTAGAAGCACCAAGGACATTGCAAGCAGCAGACCAGAGGGTCTCATCTGCTTTCTCCTGCAGAGCAACGATATTAGTCTTCCATAAACCTCTAGTTGCTGCCCAGCCCAAATCACAGGAATCTTCAGGCTATACTAATTTGTTCCAGCTGCAAATTCAGCTGCTGCTGTAGAGCCCAGGAGTGCAGGGAGTCCTTCTGTGATGACAGCCTCAGGTGCTAACTGTGACAGAAGGGCCTTAACACAGGGACAGCTCTCCCAGCCCCCTGTTAGCCAAGTGTCTTCCAGAGCTGGAAAGGAGCTCCTGCGGGATTTGCCATTTTCCTTTTATTTTGAAGCAAGATTATTTCAGCAGTGGAAACAAATGACATTTCTGAACTAGGAGATCAAAGCAGTCATTTCCCCTCATTTTGAATGGTGTCCCCTTTCATGTTCCTCCCAACACTACCCTTCAGGCTGGCCCAGGTGTTCTGCCTCTGAAGCTGTCACCAAGGTCTGAAAAGAAGGGCCTCCACTGGGGAACATTTCGTGGTTTAACTGGACTTGCTCAGGGAGTGGATCCAGGAATGGCAGAAAGTGAAGTGGAAGCTGCCTCTTGCTGATGACCTTTGCCAATCCAGTCTCACCATCAAAGGGAGAATGGGTAGAGCATTAATGTATAAGCAGGGCTAACTCCTGAGGCCAAATTCCCTGGTGTTTTATAGTGCTTTAAGATTTTTGAAGAGAATACACACAAGAAAATACGCACTTATTAGAAGTCTATTGATGATAATGATACAATAATATATCTAAAAGTATAATATTTTAATTGTTTTGGACCAGGAGGTCTAAAAAAGTAATAGAGCAAGATGAAAATTACAGCTGGAATTACACTAGGACCATGGGTCATTTGGATTCAGTACAATTTTGGTTGAATTTCTATAATATAATTCACCTTTTTATAGAGTGGACTTACAACAAGAATACTAATAGACTTTGCAGCCATCTCTATAACCATGAAGCTTAACTGAGTAATTATTGCTTCTGGAACTATTCTTCAAAACAGGAAGCAAAATTTTAATTAAAAACCAAATTGCCAATAAATTAACTCTTGAGATGACAGGAGAAGGTTACATTAGTATCAAACTTCTAATAACTGTTAATTTAGAGAATTCCCTGCTGGTATTCCAGCATATATCTTGGAAGAAAACTTCTTTTTGAAATTACACATTTCATCTCACATTTCTTTAAAGCAAGAGCTATTTTGAAGCATTTTAGGTCATCATGTGGAAATAAAAATACAATGTGTTTTACAAGGAAAGCAAATTTAGCATTCTTGTCAGCCTATATATGATTTCAAAATACTACATGAGATACATTCTCTATAGCCCCCTGTACACAGACCTAAAACGGAACTTCTGTAATTACTGGATAAGACACTGCAATAAAAGCCAGCTAACAAAGCTGCTAATATGAATAAAATAAATTGTTTCTAAGAAAATAAACCTTGCCTAATCCCTTGAATATAGCACCAAGTGTTTTCACCTGTGGGAAACAGCCTGGTTTCAAATACATTTTCTCTGCTAAAAGATAAATCTAGTGCTTGTAACCTACTACACTTCTTAAATAAAGACAGGAGGAAAAAATTCCTGGGAAGTATAAAAAATTATTATTTTTCAATTGCATTGTGCAGTCACACAGCTCTTAATAGCACAAGTCTTTGGGAAAAAAACCCAGCTCCTCTGACAGATATACTTAAGCATGTGGCTGGCTCCTGCTGGATGAACATGTGGCAGCCTTAACCACTTCCCTCAGACTTTTCAAGTCATCAGAACAGAACAGATACTGAATTTTTAAGACTACAGTTTTTTGTTTTCTTATGATGAGCTCCTGAGAATGTGCTTGTTTTCCATGGAACTACTTACCAGTGAATTCCTAAGTGCTAGAAAATGAAGTCAGTGCAAATTTATCCATGTTTTCTTGGCTGATGCTGGAGGCTTCGCCAAAATTAGATAACAAACCACAGTTGTTGAAATCGACTTACCCCATATTCCCATAAATACTGCAAACACCAGTGTTCCAAAGCTATCAAATATACAGAGTTTCTGGAAAAGTGGAAAAGAAAAAAAAGTCTTAAAATATAACCAAGCATTTTTATTCTTCTACACTGACCCAGAACAGAAGCTGCTTACTGAAAATGTTGATTTTCAGTTTTTATGTAGTTTCATAAACAACCCTAGTGGATAGTGTTTCCTCAATTTCTGTCTATGCACACCAACCTCCAGTAAATCAAGGAAATTAAATGCAAAGTTCAGAATTAAAAATAAAAGCCATATATGCAGTATGAGGGATATTAAAATGGTGTGCTATCAAACTTCTTCCATCTGTTGCATACTAAGAGGAAAAACAGTGCTTCTGCTCTGGGAACTCAGTATAGAATTATGGGTTTTTAGTACAGCCACTAAAAGGCCATGGGCACATCTGGTTCTCATAAGCAGGATAACAAATAAGTTAGTTAGTAAAACCACACTCTGATGAAAAACCTCTGTGGTCACTATCTCNNTTTTTTTTGCCATCATACCCTTTTCCTTGCATTCTTATCTCTTCTACCATGTAAATGTGCTTATACAGCACATTGAAGTTGGGCAAAATATTTTTGAATAATAGCTGTAAAAAAATTGCTGTTATGGAGAGGAATGACAAAAGGCTAACATTAGCTCAATGAGACAAGGTAGTGGGGGAAGAAAGTGAGGCTCCTTTTGACAGGAATAGAGAGCAGACAACAGGACATGGCTGTGTCACAGCTTCTGTCATAGCCAACACCAGCCTCCTTTGTACCCATCTCCTCCTTGGCAACACGGATCAAATTCAAGGCATAGATCCAGATAAGTTCTTTGCACAGGGAGGAGGCAGAAATTAGAAATGTCAAAACAAGATTTAAATGTTTCCTTAGCAAAATTGATTCAGAGCTACTGAATCAAGGCTTTAACTGAATCTTTCCTTGCCTCAAAAGGAAGAAGTACCCCCAAATGAAACTAATTTTCAATTAAGACAGCATTTTATTCTCATATCACATATTGACAGCTCTGTGAAATAAAAAACTTATATTTTTCATCTTCGATCAAATTGGAGCAATTAATGTTGTTTTTACTTTTCAAAGTTGAGTCACTATATCAAAAGGAACAACTGTTTGCACATTTTTAGCAGTTCTGCAGGACATTAATGGAGGACCAACGCTGCTTTATATGTAGTACTAAAGTGCAATATAAGTTCAAAAGTGTGTCTACAAGCTGTAAATGTAGTTACCTTGGATGATTCACAAGTGATGGTGAGGTTCCAGTAGGTACATACTTTATCACACTGAGGGCACATTATGATTTTACCTCCTATGCTGGAATCACATACTTCTTGGCTAAAAAAAACAACTAGTCAGTCACTCAGCAACACTACATTCTTTAGTCCTTTTTCACACATGAAGAGAGTGCAATAATCTCAGGGAATTAAGGAATAATTTACCAGTGATCTGCACTCAAGAATTCCACCCCCCACCCCTCGCCCTGGCAACACATCTCCATTTCCATTCATAGTCCTTGTCTCAAAAATGGATGACACATGAGGAAAATAACTTCCATCCTTTGCACGTGGTGGTAACTCTCAAAACTGCCCACATTAAAACTAAAACAGCCCTTAAAAGATCTCCCAGTCTCCAGGAGAAAGCCCACAGGTGCAGGCTCACACATGCTATCGTAGCAAGTCTGAAGGGAGAAATAAGAGCAGCACTGCCTAAGAGAACAAGGAATACCGCAGAGCCAAAAGGACTAGTCCCTGTGGTCTTCTAAATGGGATCAGACTGGGAACTGTGCAGAGAGGAGCTGCCACTATGATTCACAGGATGGCCGATCTGTCTCCTAAGAGATGGCAAAGGAGCTGCCATACTAACCCAGCACGGTGGAGGCTGAAAGGTAACATCACTACTTTCTCTGTGTACATTGGGGGGTAAGCATCAGGAAGGGAGCTGAGATGTTTAGCTAAATTATAATACTGGCAAAAACTTAAACAGGTATAAATTGGGCACAGGAGTGAGCTGTGGGATAGCCCTTCAGCATGGACTATGAACACCCTTCCAAGAGGGGGTATACAACTGGATGACTGTGGGTGTCCTTTGACACAATGCCATCATTTTTTTACCCAGGTCATTTGGCCATGATTGAATTTTGTTGAGTTCTGATGAGAGAATCTGTCATGGCTATGCCTTGCCTTCCAAGGTATCCTATGCAGCTGAAGGCCCCTGTGCTGTTGGTCTTCCTATATTCTCCCAAATAAGAGGAAAGAAATTATCAAGGTTTTTTGGGTGTCTAGTTTAAGGATTACCACAGTGAAAATTATGTCTTACAGCGATTTGTATTGACTTCTGATTGTCACTCTTTTCTTTGTGTTTCTACACCAGGTATGGTGAACCTTGTGCAAAATATAAATAAAGTTATGAAATAGCAAACTCCCAGATGTCTCTCACTGTAATAGTCCGTGGATATCTGTTATTTATCTCATATTTTACACCTTTGCCTTCAAATCCACCATGGCAGCTGTTCTCAGGCCCTTGAATTTTGCCTCCTTCATTAAGCAGTGTCCTGCAAACCCTGTACTGTCCCCTTGTGTACAGGACTGATCAAAATCACAGGTGATATTAAACCAAGCCTGACCAGGTACCTCCACGTGCAGTTGTCTTTTGTCAGGCACCCATACAGGAAACAGCCAACTCCTACAACCGCAGCCACAGTCAGCATATTGGTGTAAAAGCCCAGCCAGGCAAAGTAGATGCCAATTTTCTCTCCATAGTATTTCCTGTGGAGGAGAAAGGTTTTGGTTTTTGGTTTTTTTTTTTCCTGAAACACAAGTAAGTTTGCATTTCTGTTTCAAGTGGCTCTTCATTTCAAACATTTTATGCCAACCCATATTGTAATAGTCCTCTGGTTTCAACTTTGGGATTGCAGTAGTATTGCATGCTTTTGTAAAAGGATAAAAATTGGGGGAAAAAAAGGAAAAAGAGAAAAGGTCATGCCTTGCAAAGAAAAATTTCAAGTGGTTGCCTTTTCATAAATCAGCTCATTATGAAATCAATCTCAAATTATGCTTCTGTGCATGAGCTGACCTGGGTGTGTGTATCTTCCCTCAGAACTGACCTGTATCTCTTTGACATCCCCAAAACCAGACCTATAATGTAGGTTTCTCATTCTCCCTGCATTAGTGCAGCGCCAGTTACACCAACCTGATGAAATCCAGGGGTTGAAGTTTGAAGATGTTTTTAGGATGAGCCCATTCTCTGTAGAGGAGATACCGTTCACTTGGGCAGCTGGGATCAGTTGACAGGTGCTTAAAACTTGACTGCAAAACACAATGAGCATGAGAAGATAAAATCCAACCAGTGCAGCTCACCTCTCATCTCTGCAGGGGATCTCTGTGCCATGAAGCCAGAGTTTGGAGTAGCCTTTTAGGCAGTCTTACTGCAAGCCAGGAAAAGGAGCAGGAAGGCAGCTCTGAGAGCACACCAGGATTCAGGATAGAAGATTGTCAGAAAGGCACTGAATGCTAAAGTGAATCCTGTACATATGTGAGCTGAAAATAACAGAGACTCATCATGAACTTAATCTAAGCACATGTCAGCATCTTGGCACTTAGGAATAGAAAATAAAAAAGGATCCATTCTAATTAGAGAACAGGACTGAATTAAAATGGATTTTAAGTAGCTTTAACATGCTACACATGCTTTGCTTCAAAATAATATTGGACTAGAATACAGGCTGGAAAGACTGATGAAAAAATCCAGGGGCTCTAGTCTATGTTTTAAATTTAAAAGACAATTCACATGGAGATAATCTTTGTATTTCTTAGTTGAGTATTAAAATGCTATTTCAATAAAACCTGTTTTAATTGAGACATTTTTCCATTCTGTATCTGTGATGCAACAAGAGGAGTGATGTTTGTAGAAATCTATCTGCCACTTTTCATTTTCAGCATAGCTGTGATGTATAATCTCAATTGTATAAAAAGACAGTCATTAATTACTAGTCATACTGAGTCTAAATTCCCTAGAAATAGCCTGCAAGGCAGGTTTTAAATCTTTAAAAGGAAACCTTAAAAATGTATAGTCACAAATTACATGAATTCCATTCTGTAAAGCTTTGATTACTTACAAGAAACATGGTTTGTCTGGATTCTATCTTAAAAATTTCTTTGAAAACCTTGGAGGCCTTCTAAATATTTTAAGCCAAGTCCATGCAGCTGAAGCAGTTATCATTCCTGACCTCCCATATTCTCACTGTCTCCTTGACAGAACACACCTTGGACACAGAATGGTGGCTCTGGGGGGGACAAGTTGTGATGTTGTGGTTATGCAATATATAGAAAACAGAAAATCAGCCCTCAGTCTTTGCTCACTTTGCATTCACAGCCTCACATGGAGTTTTTACTTTGTCAAATATTCTGAAATCCAATTCTTTTTCTCCTTGATTTTCTTTTTTTCTTTGTGCTATTGCTAGCCTTGGTATACAAAACAATTTTCAGTATAACTTTCTTATTCAAATGATATAATTTAAAAAGCTTCAGAAGTGTAGCTGCAAAAGCTGGATTTGTTATTATTGCAAGGTGAAATTCAAACCAGTGAAGATTTTCTCTGCAAGATTCTGACATCATCTGTGAGGCTTTGGACTGGCTGGGCAAAGTCTTCCTGTAGGAACCTGAGTCTCATGCATATATGTTGCAATGTTTGGGAACTGAGGGAGTGTTTCTCACTGTGCAAGACTTTCACACATCCTAAAATGAGATTTGTAGTCTATATCTTCATTAACAATGTTGATACGAATTTTAATATTGGAAAATTGCATACTAATGAAGCATTGATTTAGAACTGATAAAGCAATGTGTCATGGGAACTATCTCTCAGTCCAGGTACTTTACTGAAATGCATCTCCCAGACAATAAAAGTTAAAGAACTCTCAAGTGAAATATATTGTTTTTTTCATTTATAAAAATACATTTTTAACAAACAGTGCTTTGGAAGAAAATCTCTTTAGCAAAACCACATCCTATTTTTCTATGTGGATATAATACCAGACTAGAAATAAGGCAATGAATAGTGCTTGTATCCTTTGATATAAAACCCTCTAGATATAGTTCAGACCTCTATTTCAAAGTGTATTTTAGTTACAAGCACTGGACTTACATCATGAAGGGGAAATGCTGCTTTGTAGATTCCAGTGTCCAGTAATTTGTTAATGCCAAATTTTTTCACATTATTTTTTGTTGCATATTCCACACGGGACAAGATAAAATGAACCTGAAATGTAAAAAATATTTTTGTGTCCTTGCAGCCTGAAAGAAATCATATGCAACTATACCTGTCTCAGCACACAATCAACTTAGGAAAGAGCAAGCAGTGTAGACAAAACTAATTGCACAGGGCATACAAACCATTCAAATTACTCCTTTAAATTTAGGTGAAAGATGAATAGGACAAATGTAAGTAAAGTTTTCCTTCTGGTTTGCCCAGGCTATTTCATAAATTACACGAGACTATTGCATCCTAAACATTTTTAACCTTTTAGGATGCTTTAGTGAAGGCAATTACACTGATTTGATAAAAGGAATAGTTTCTATTTAAGAGTAAAGCTAGAAATACTCCATGGACTTACAATTCGACTTCTAGTTGCAGGATTGAAAAATGTGTCTTTGTCTTGGATATAGAAGTTGGACAAATGTTCTTTTTGAAAAGGGGCAGTGAAAAACTCTTGCTCAGGTTTGATGATATTTTCATCCACCCTGAAGAGCCTACTGAACCAGTTGAAAGCTGAGTGCCGGGTTTTCAGGTCATTGTGTTGCAGAGGCAATTTGATGTGCATAACCTCGGCGTACGTGCACAGCACTTCCCAAGGTGCATGCACTTTCACAAAAACAAGTTTCTCATCCAACACCTGAGATGAAAGAATATTGGAAGTAAGTATGTAAGCAAAAAACTTTTCATTTTATCAATTCTTGAACTACCTAGAATTTTCTTTCTCTTTACAGCTCACAGATGACCTACTCAAAGTCACTTTCATTGTTTATCCCAGCAAACACATCATTGGCTTTGGTAAAAGTGCTGACATGAGGAACCACTCAGGCAGATGAAGGCATATAAAGGTATGTAAAAAAAGACAGTTAAATGTTCCCTTAATGCTTAATGTTTACATCTCTGCAAAATATTTTACAAAGCAATTTAAGTGTAACACTTTCCCCATACAGGGTCATTAGGACTCTTTTTACTCGTAGTTTGACAGGGCAGGCATGGATCTGGAGCTGCCAGAGACTCCCCAGCAGCTCAGTTACAACCCCAGGATGATGGGAGCAGGCTAGGCCTTCATGGGTGCTCCTGGGCAACAAAAATTCCAAGCTTCCTCTGAAGAATGGGGAGAGGGACAGGGAAATTAGATGAGACTGGTGAAAAAGACAGCACAGGCACATTTCCTGCCAGTGGAATGCCCAAACCAGCAGCAGTATGCAGTGGGAGCCCTGACAGCCACTCCTGCCTCCTGTCTACACATGGCCTGTAGACCTACTGCTGCCCTGCACTAGTAAGTGCCAGCCACATGAAATCTCCTTATGCAGCTCATTGGCTCAGGAACACTGGTCAGGTATCTGATCTAGCCTGGGGAAATGTCCAGTTTCAAATGTTTCCAGTCATAATCACAGCAGAACTATTGAAGACTGCAATATGTAAGTATACCACCAGGTCTGCAGCAGTCTTCCAGACAGCAAGCATCTACTTTGTTATGAATGTGAAGAACCAGACTGCATTCTTGGACATGCAGCAGGAGCCCTCACTGAAGAAATCAAATAAATACTGTAATGCGGTAGATTCTGAGTCTTATTTGGGAGAAAGGGGCAAAGCAACCATTTCTGGAGCTCACTATTGACTACCAACCAACAACAGATTTAAACTGGAAGTGATTGTCCTGGAGAGTGAGACACAGATGGAACACTGCACCCCTGCAGGGTAGGAAGAAAGAGAAGGGATTCAGAGGGGCTCCAACCCTCCCTGCCAGAGACAGCAGCCCTGGCAGTTGGTGGGCATCACCACAGTGCTCCTGAACTGTCTGCAGGTGACACTGCAGCCCAAAATACACCATGTGATAGAAGCACTTGCACAGTGCCAGGCCTTGTGAGAAGCAGGGTCATGCACAGGAGCCCTGCACTGCTCTCCTGGCAGGGGCATTCTGCCCCAGACACACCCTGGCATCCCACCTGTACTACACAGCCAGAGCATGGGAAGTACCTCTCTGCAGGGTCATTTCTATCTTCCAAGCTCTGAGCAAACATGACCAATGTCATCTCCCAGCTTCATGATGTAATCTTCCAGCTCCCTAGCTTTTATTTTGCGGAGGAAGGAACAGACATAAAGTTTAAAAGGATTTTGCATCAGACCACAAAGACACTACTAACAGAAGAAAGGTGGGCCTTATTTTGTTGAGGGGAGAGAAATCTTACAGTGAATTCATATACCCAGTTTCCTTAATCCCACAGGGGCAGCTCTGCTCTCAGAACAGCCTTTCACACAGAGAATAGCACTCACCGACCTCGTTGCTTCTAGTTGCAAGCCATTGTTAATCAGGTTTGATTCATACACTTGTCTCTTCCTCTGTTGAAAGATATTGAACACTGTAAAACATCTATTCCAAATTTCACAAATATGTATGCATAGAAGAATGGAGTTGCCTCCAAAAACCATCATTATGTTGTTATCTCTATAGCCCACTTGATAGCTACTGTGGTGATACATACAGGCCTACCTACTAATTAATCCTGACTAGTTTTTTTTGTCTGATATGCAATATTGCCCTTAAATGCAATTGTGGATAACTTATCCTCTCAGCTACATTACAGTAATGCAATGTACTCAGTACATTATAGAGGTATAAGTGTGACCCAGATTTTGAAAATTTTGAAATCTATCCCTGAAACTGTAATCTCTTTCACCTTTAGTCACTAAGTGAATGACATTAATCTTCCTTTAGAAAGTCTTCATCTCAAGTGCTTTCCATCCCACTTCTGTTCCAGAAACCTGCAACTTTATGCTTCTTTCACAGCAATCATATGAGTTCACACAGTGGTTCAAGCTGTAGTATCCCTATATATTTTACAGCCCCAAAGGAAGAAGCTGGGACCTGTAACACTGTAGAGTCAGTGGTGCTATTCCAGGAGCATTCAATGTTCCCAGAAGGACACAAAGAGTTTTCCTCAGTAAAGACCAAATCTGTGGATCATTTTAGTTTCATTTCATAGCTACCAGCACTTGGTAGGTATTGAGTTACAAAAAACCTGAAATGTCTTTCCAGTCTTGAATCTGCTTCTCCATACTAATGACCTCCTCCCAAGAAACAGAGAAACATCCCCTTTCCCCTCAAATACAAAACATGTAACTCCATAAGGGATTTATAAGAAATTTTGAAACTTCATGTGAAGCAATCAAATTTGAAAGCTCTCTGCACCACCTGGCAATTCTTAGTGCCAATAGCTCCTCAATGATCTATTTGTTTTTGTGAGTCAAGGGTAGCCAGTTCTCCCTGACCTACAGACTGCATGTCAAAACATCAGCATGGGTAATGGGGGGCTCCTCTGTGAGCAGTTTGCTGGAAGAAGGTGATTTTAATGCACTGGGACTGAAAGCTTTATTCCTGTACCAGGTTAGACTAGGCCTGCAGCCAGGTTCTCAGAGTGACTTGGGGACAATACTTTCTTACTCCCAGATTGCTTTCATGCCACTGGCCAATTTCTTTGTTGATTTTATGTGCTTAAAGGATTTGGCATCTCCCACTATAGGAACTTAAAGAAGAAACACCCAGTGTTTTTTGTCTCGTGGTTCTCTATAGCCATTCTAGCTGCCTTAAGAGCTGTGCACAGGAGCCAGACCTGTTGCTACTGTGAAGGACCAGAGTCAATAAATTACCCTCTAGATAAAGTCTTAGGAACTTTGATAGGTATGTAGAAAGTGGTCTTCAGGGCTAGACTCAAGGCTAACCCACTCTAGGGGCAAAAAGATGCTTCAGCAAAAGGGTAAAAATCTTCAGAAGTTCCACAGGAACAGGTCAGTTGTACGCCCAAATAAGTTTCATCCAGTTCTTGAATATTTTAAGATGGTTGTAAGTCCCCAAACAAGAAAAAATCATTTTTCCAAAACTCTAGCAAGTCTTGAAATTAATAATTATAGAACTGAACAACAATATGAACAGCCTACCCCACTTTTAGTTTGCTAGTTCTCAGCTGCAGCAGCTGCATGTGGCAATGATCTCGCTGGACTAATTTCATATTTTGTGGAAAAGTATTTTTCATATCTGTTTTGGGTTTTCTGCCTTTTTATTGCAGTGAATATCACCTTCTACTTGAGCTAAGCATAAGAAGAGCCAAATATTACAATCTTTTTTTCCCCTCATCAATACTTATCACCTTTGTCCTTACTCCTTGCTTTTCTCAGGATAAAACCACAAACCAGACTTTGCTAGCACTCTTCACGGAGGGACCTTTCCATGTCTCATTAATTCACTTGGCTATTCGTGACAGTATAATGCTGTTTATATTTTTTTTGTTGTGTATATATATGTGTGTAATATGGACATTTGTAATGTGTACATCTAATTATCTTTGCTGTACTGACAGGTCTAACTCAAAATCACAAACGTGAATAAGTGTTTTTCTTGCAGTAATATATTTCCTTGCATTTTTAATATTTCATAGGTAACAGTGCTCTTCAGTCTCCTTTAAAGCTAAAGGTTTTCAGTCACCTTGGCTTCAAAGTAAACTATATAATGATTTCCTCTGCAATTCTTCTTTTATCAAAACTCAACCCTCTTACCAGTTCATTAATATATGTAGTACACAAGACACAGGAGTTTGTCACTCCAGTATTAACTCTTCTGCCATTTCAACCCACCTCTTTGCTTCTTCTATAGTCACATGGTTTTTCTAAAGTGAATACTACTCAATCATGAAAATATTTTAACCTGAATTCTGTTTTGTTTTAGTAAACAAAACAGGTAGGGAGCTAAATACCTGTTAAATTTTCTTTCTAAATAGCACAAAGGTAGAGGCAGGGCAATTCACATTTGTAGAAGTCTAATACTGTTTTTTAAAACCTTTAAACAGATTCCTTTAATAATTTATTATGGCAAGGAGTTCCCAAAATTAATTTTGCCCTCAAAATCTTAGAGGAATGTTGACAATATTAAGGTTTCTAATAATGCATAAATTCAAGTAGTGAGAAACAAAGCCTCTGGGAGGCTTTGCTAATTAGGGACTTTGCTATTTTATATAAATTATTGAATTATGTGTATAGTGATCTATGGAGGAGCTAGCTTTTTACCCAGAGGAGTCTATAGTGGTTTTGTATTGACTGGGGAATACAGTATATAGATATAATAGTTTATTAGGCTGGAAGGTGGAGACCAACCAAAGTTTATTTTAGTATCTGGCATTTTGCTCAGCTACCTGCAAGGCTAAGTTCAATAATAAAGTAATCATGGTAATGCTGCTCATCTAAATCTGACATAGGTTTGGATGATTGAATGGCTAATAAATGGACTAAGACACCACAGGATGCATAATCATACACAGTCTTAAGAAAATGAAAGCAGAATTAAGTAAATGCCAAGTATTACAGGCATGTGGAAGGATAAGCTTTTGCGAACTGCTTTTTCACCATGGTGCTTTCAATTTGTGGTGATTGTCTTGCCAAGCCGAGGAGATTAACAAGATTGTGGGTCTGGAAATTGGTAGCAGACCAGTAGCACTTTTCCCCCTGTGAGTTGTAAATGGTAGGGAAGACTTGCTTTGATTACAGTGACAGAAGAACGCCAACTCATATCTTTGATAAGTTTCTTTTGTGCAAAGAGAAAAGTTCCCTGCCACAATATCCATGTGGGTTCAGGGGAAAACTCCTAACATGAGAGCTCGAAGAGCCTCCTCTGCCTTACCTGACAGGCAACAGATAAATCACAGTCAATAGGAGAAAGAGCATGGGGCCCAAAACCTCCCCTATGGAAATCAGCTGAAGGGAGTGAAGAGGATCATTGTATCAATATTATCTGCATCACAGTTTCTTTGATTTCCTTGAAGTTCCAGCTGTCAGCATCAGAAAATTAATTGATTGAGAAGCTCTGCTCTGTAAGCTTCTTTCCCTTATGTTTGAAGACAATCATAAAAATGTGAAGCAGAACATGCTATAGAGAATAAGCCCCCCAAAAATGCCAACCCAAACAACTCCAAATACATATTTTCTGATATACCCTTTGATTTTAAGCCAGCTTCATGGTTTTCTGAAACCTGATCTGTGACCACACAGAACTGGTAATACTGCAGCCTAGGCCTGCCCTCAACAATGTCGTCTAGCTACCCTGTTTGGAAAGACTCATTTATGTCCTACAAATGTATGTAGTAACTGCAGAGTAACTCCCTCTTTCTGTCTGTCTTCATATTCTTCTGTCATACTTGCTTCCAAAGTAGTAAAATTTGGGTTTGTGGTTACCTCAGGAACAGAGATTTTATTTCAGTGAGTTTCTGCTTCCAAACCGAGCCATCTAGCTGAGATGAAGGGAGGTGTGGCTGCTGTTCTCCCAGTGCTGAAGGTCCCTTCCACACTTGTTATCAGACTTCCTGAGTAGGTTGGCTGAGCACACCACAGGCATGCACAGCCTGTCATTCCTTACTGCCTCAAATCACTGCATAAAATGGCACAGAGGTACCCTTTTACCTGCAAACCCAAGTTCTGTTCTCTCACTGGAGGTATGACACATGCTAAGCAGTGGGATAAGTATAATTCGTGTTTGAAAATTACCCAAGCCTATTTTTGGTCATTTTTTTTCTTTTTGTGGTTTCATTGTTGTTGGTTATCTGAACTAGACAAGTATAGAGGCAGGAACTGTTCACTGTTTGCTTATGAAAACACAATTCTCCAGCTCTGCTGAAGTTCTCAGTAACACTGTACTTAAAAAACCTCAATAAGATGTGTGTAATATTCTCCATGAGTGATCATTTCATCCAATTTGGAAAAAAAAACCCCATCTGTTTCTGAGAAGCACAGATTCCTTCATGGCTGGAAATGTAGATTTTTCCCACATTCTAATTTAAATTACTGACAGTCTTTCTGTTTATTTCTGTTGGGGGAAAACAAAATGACTAAAATGACATTCTGAATGGATACATTTTGAATTTACCTTTCTGGCCCTGATCTTTTGACTTTCAACAGTGAGCTCCTTGAGGACCTCAACAGATGAAACTGGTATTTGGGAGCATTCCTGAAAAGCCTGGTGATATTTAAATTCTATTCTGATGGTAAGCTATCCTGACAAATAGGGTACATAAATTGTAGGTTTAAAAGATATGCTTTGAGCAAGAATTTCAATTGCTTGCAAAGTACAGTTTCTGGAATCTTCTCCTGACAGTCTCATTTTTGCTAGTGCTTGCAAACTTAATTATATACCAATTTTTAAAAGTTTGGAGTTTGAATTGAGTAGCATATTTAAAACTTATCTACTAAGTTTTGGATCTATAAATTATGTTAGAAACTTGAATGAGGTTGTCATTTCATTAGTTTGACTTTGCCTCCCCTAAACCAGATTTCAGAAACAGATGAAAATTAGAGAGGCCCTGTGGATCTCCAAGAGCTTCAGAATCTCATTTTTTCACTCCTTCTATCAAATCACACCCATGCTTCATTTCCTACTGCCCTCTGAGATACTTTCCCAAGAATATTGCTTATTACTATAAACTACTGCTGGACCATTCAGTTACATTTGTCCAAATCTTTGGAAGAAGAACAGAAAGCCATTCAAATCCAATATAATGATAATCCCAGGATCTGAGTCTTGTCTTGCTGCAGAAGAACACGTGGATCTCTGCCCTGTTTTTCTGAATCCAGTAAATTGGATACCTAGATTGTGGTCTGATTTTCAAATTCTTCTGTCTAAATTCAGTGAGCATTTGGGGACTCCTCCACATTCAGTATCATAAAAAAACCACCCACTACAGCACACAAAACATTTCAGTTCAGAAATCTACAGATATCCACTAACAATTTGAATTCTGAAGTAACTTCCACATTGCACAGTTCTTGCTGTGTGTGTCAGACAGAATTTTTCCCAGAGACAAATCTCTAGATTTCACAGACCTGTAACATTGCACACAGACATTGGAAAACTTGCTCCTGACTCCAGTGACGCGAGGAAATCACCCTGTAAGAACAGAGTTCACTGAATCTCCTATTTTCAGTAAGTTGGAGTTTCCAAATTCTGTGCACAATAAAGCTCTGGAAAATAGCTCTATAAAAATGTCAGGGAAGTCAAAGAAAGAGTACCATGGGCAAGGAACCTATTCATGCTTAAAGCGCCCTGAATTACACAAGATACTACACATAAAAACTGGCATTTTCAGTTCATCATTGATCAGACAGTGATGTATACAGCATTTAGAACTGATTGTAAATGGCAACACTCCTTATTTTGGTTGCATTTCATCATAAGGGTAGAAGCCATTTGCCTCAGAACAAAATTACAACGAAATAAATAACAATGTCAATAATGACAAGCTATCAAGTTGGTTTTACGCCAACATTGATGAAATCTGAGTGTATCTTTGGCAGCACCAACACCACACCATTCTGGGAACTGCGGTAGGCCAAAATGTTAATTTCCTTCCTGGAATTCTAAGGATGTAAAGCTGCACCATGAATGCCATCTTAATTTCAATCTCAGATATAAGGTATACATGTACAGTTCCCCTGTTGCTTCAGCTTCTACTTATCAGTGGAAATACTGGTTTTGGCTTCCTTCTGGCACACCCACGTCACCCTAGTCTCGCGTGTCACTCTCCTGGTGGCACTTCTGTCCATGCAGGCTTTGTTGGCCACTTTGCTGCCAGGCTGCACAGCTGGCTCTCGTTCAGCTTGCTCTCCACAAAGACCACCAAGGCCTCTTCCACAGAACTGCTCCCCAGCCACTCACTCTTCCCCTTATCTGGTCACTTGTCTAAAATGGTCCTGTCTTTGCATTTGTTGCATGTAGATAGATTGCTTCCTCTTCCTCAGCACATCACAGAGCCAATGTGGCTGCAGATCTTCGTGGGACTAAGACCTTTGAAAGTAAAGTTTTCATGCAAGCACCTACCCACAGTCTTCTGGTCCAATTATTAATGGTTTCATTCTGGCTAATGTCTTAACATTAATGCTGCACTGAAAGTACTACTCCACTGCTCACATTTAATTTCCATCACAACTTAGAAAAGATGCTCATTATATTTTTAATATATCTGGGCAATGGCCAAGTATTACAAACATAAATGTAAAATGCTAATTGATAAAAACAATTCTTTCCAAAGGGGCAGCTTTTTTGTCTAATTACCTCTTTCAATTAATTTATATTGCTGATCCTGTGATCATGTGTAATACAACATCCACCCACGGCAGCCCTCCCTCAAACCCTACTAACAACATTCCTTATGGCTGTCCTGCTAATGCCAACAACAACACTGTGTAATGAGTATCAACCAACTTAGCTACAGGCTTTTTTACTCCTACTCCTCTATTTCCTAACTACAAATTATTATTTGCATATGAGCTGCTTTCAGTGATGACTTTGTCCCTGCCTCTCTCTACCAGAGGCTGCTGCTGGAGCATGGGTTGCTGCTAAATCAGAGAAGGATGTGGGTGGCTGGGGGAGTGCAGATGCCAAGGGAACTACAATCTCATGGATGCTTATTTCTCAGACAGTTCAGTGGCATGGCTGAGCTCATTTTTGTGACCCTGTATGCCATAATGACTATAGTCCTCTGATGGAACTGATGAAATGATTGAAGAATAATAGTTTAAAGGTAATCTATTATTGTGCTTCATTGCTAAGGAGCAACACAGCTGTGGATGCTAAGGAGCATCAGGAAGTCACTGGCTTGAGTCAGAAATGTTTTGCAAGGTCCCTAGCAATGGCAAAGCTGCTGAAGTGCCAAGGAAAAGAATTGTACAGTGAGAAATTCTGGTGGCAGATGTACAACTGTTTCCCATAAACAACTTAGCTGCATTATCAGAACTCAGCAGAATGTCAGCAGCTGTGCTCATAACTGTGATCTGGAGCAACTGGTCAGCTGCCTCCTTTGGGCAGCACCAACTCTGATTTTATTACCAAAGCTCATTAGGGACCTAATTGAATCACTTCACACTGCCCCAGTGTGGATATCTTGGTGTCTAATTCTAACCTGACACCAGCATTTTCCTGCTCACGCCTTCTGAAGGGTGGCCTCCCAGGAGGATGCTCTGAGGTCACCAAGCTCACACTGACAGACACGATGTGCAGTGCTCTGCCCATTTACACAGCAATTGAGCCCTGCTCCCTGCTCAGTTTGACAGGCCTCAGTCTCCCAGCTCCCAAGGGTACTCTGAGGACAAGGCAAAGCAATTGCTGTTCTGGGTGAGGGCACTGTCTTTGCTGCCCACAGCTCTAACACCCAGTGTATGAAAAATAACTTACCTTTTGCTTTTTACGATCACTCCTCTTATGTGTCATTTTTTTACTTTCATCTTCATACACCAAAACAAAGTCAATTCTTCGCTGCCCATCTTTGAAGAACAAGGAGTCAGGCTTATCATCAAAATCCACCTGAAAGACAGGTGGTATAGGTTAATATGAGGATCTTTACCTGCTAGTTCCTTACTTGCTTCCCTTTACACAGTATTTCAGTGAACATAGAAATTCAACATATATCAGCCTTGTGTAACAGGAAGCCCAAAATGACAAAGTTGCACAGAGTAGAATGAAGGAAAAAAAATTATCCAGAGGAATTTGCCAGGTCTCAGGCATTACACGAAATCAACAGAACTTTGATCTAATTGTCTTCTTTAAAAAATGTAAAAATTGTTTAAAAATCAGCTTTTCATAATGAGAGAAGCACTGGGATGCAGCACCAGTACCAAATAATGCATCCCAGTAATCCCAAATAATGCGTCTAGTAATTTGTACACCATCATGAACATATCATTAGATAGTTTGTCTACAGGATTGTTGTTGCCTGATGGGAGTCTCAGAATTAGTGCATCCCCATCTGCTCCCTTACCTCAAGAATTTTAAGCATCTCAGCAATCACTAGAAAAAAAAAAAAGCAGTGGTTTCATGCATGTATATACCTAAACCCACCACTGCCAAGAGAACAAAGAACATGGTCAGAGCAGAGATGAGATCTCCAAACAGACACATATTATGTGGATTTATTTCTCATTTTATCTGCAACAGCTCAGCAAGCAAAAACACATTGTTGTGTGCCACACATCCATCATGTAATAACAGATGCCAAAATCAAAAGTTTTAATACACTCATAAGCCATTATCTAGTCCCTGGAGGAAAGTAGGATAGATTGTCATATCCACTAATAACATCTTAATGTGTTATTTCATGTGTGAAACGGTACAGACACATTGGTGACAGGGAAACCTGAACACTTGAATAATGATTTTGAGTTTCTTAGAGGGCAGTATCACACATTAACAACCCCCTCCTTTCAGGTAATATTCAGCTGTAATGCTATCAGATTCATGCTATGTAATATGCATCAGCCTCTCAGGTACTTGGCCAAATCCTTCCATGCTGCTAATCGAGGCGGTGCCGCTGAAGTAGATGGACACAGAAAGCCTGAACTGGGACTCATCATGGCATTAGAGACAGGAACACCTCCAAAGCTGGCAAGGCTCCCACACAGACTTGCAGAGGAGCCTTGGCCTCCAGCTGGCTGGGCATGGAGGGCAGGCCAAGCCAGGATCAGGTCAGGCAAAATGACACAGAATAATCTCTGGCATTTGCTGTGGACATGGCAAAGATTCCCAGACGTCCCATCCCTGGAATTTTCCCGTCAGTTCAGAGCAAACTTCGTGAGACACGCCAGGTCAGGTTTTGGAGCTCTGGGATGTCTGGTCCACAGAAAGGCCATGGAAATGTGGTTATGATGTCAGAAACCCCAGAAGTGCAGCCTGAAATGGTTGTTCTTCAACTGTGAAGAACCAAGAAGAATATCAGTCTTTAGTCAGGAGCACCCAAGTTCCAGGGGGCAGACAGTGTTTTAGGAATCACGTGTCAGTTTTTCCAAAACAAACTTTCTCACGTGTTTTTTTCAAAACCTCTCCCTGTACATTATTTTGTTACTGTTTATTGACTTAACCAAAACAGATGACCAAGATGTGTCTTCCCGTAATTATGACAAAATTTCCATATTTTAGATAAACTCAGGGGAGTTTAAAATCACAATTTTTTTACATTGCATATGCAAAGTTGAGGACCTGCTGCAAAGAGGTCCCATTGACTTAGTTGCTTCAAAAGTCTGAGCAGATTTCTTGAATAGAACAGTTTTCTTTGAATGCCACCTGCGTGTTGGGCTTTGTGACAAACCTGACAGCAAGCAGCTGCTGACACACATACACATATGGCCAGTATACACACATTCTGCATGTTATTTTCACAGCCTGGGACAGGATTTAGAGACTACATAGGCAGTCATCAAATCAGCATACAATCGCATACTCTGAATAAAGTTTTAGGAAATAAAAGGCATTCAATTTCCAGGTGACATCACCAGCCCTCAATGACACTGAGTAACTCTATCAGCCAAAACAAGTCACAGGTGTGAATTTCTGAATTCTTGAGAGATGAAGTTGGCATAGTCTTATCAAGAAATCAGAATTGGCCCTGACAAGCTTACCTCCTGCTGAGGACTAGTCATGGGTGTAAAACACAGCCTTGCTGCTATCATTTCCAGTCTCATTTAAAACACAACTATGCTGATTTAATGTTGACAAGATTCTCTTTTGGGAGGAAAGCACCAACAACACCAACAGTCCCTGCTGGGAGACAGGCTGGGAGCTGCTGGAGCAGCAGCAGAAGGGAGGCACAGGGAGCAGAGCCCAGCAGGCACAGAGCCCAGCCTGGGAGCTGCTGCTGCTCTCCCTGGGACCCCAGCAGGCTCTGTCACCTCACGGGCCACGACAGCTCTGTGTTGCAATGCTGCAAACACAGAGCCCAGATCTTGAGGCAATGAATAACAGGGGACAGGGTTGCCACTGCATAAAGCATGAGGTTTTTTAATTGGGCTTTTTCCTCTTTGGAATCTTAGAAAAAACATTATAATACCTTCTGTTTAAAGACACAGAGTTTAGTGGTGAAAGTCAAGCATTTGAAAGTATAAAAGCAGTAATAGCTTTAACTTTTTTTTCACCACAGCTTTTAGCACTTTTTCTGGTATGACCTGTCCTCAGGATAGAGAAGAAAGACATGGAAAAGAGCAAACATCAAACTGAGTTTTGATATAAGATTTGATCATAATTTGTGTTTGTATAATTTCACTGAATGATTTTCTTTTAAATGTAGTCTTTTTTAAGCTTAAAAAAGCAGTGATAACTGGATTATCAATAATAAATTATTATATTAAAAACTATATATACAATAGTTATAAAAAAACTATTTATAAAATAAAATATGCCT
>VZTZ01014594.1:0-11019 GCA_013400955.1 Drymodes brunneopygia
TTTGCTTTCAAACCACAACGCATGCTAATACAGTTCTCAGTAAAAAAAGAAAAAGCACCCTTGCATTTATCATAGGATGTCCTAGGGAGAGACCATGAGTATAGCAGGAACACCCAAAGTGTAGTAACGTTGTCCTGTTAGCCCAAGAGTCCTGAAGTTTAGGTGATGCCTTACAGAAGGCTGACCTGAAACAGAAGCTAGACAGAGTTAAAAGAATAAAAGAAGTATTTATTTAAAAGCCTGTACAAAGTGCACTTAGGCCAATGCAAGAGTCTCGCAGAGACTACACCCAAAATGGACACCTAGCATGTGTTTTTCAGACAGATATGCCTTTGATCCATCTGCATATCAGAAACTCATTGTCCGATTACAGCTTCAGGTAGTGGAATCCCATCCCCAGTTTGTCCCCGTTCTTCTCTCGCTGCTGTCCATGGTTGTTCACATTTTTGGGCTTTTGGACAAACAACATGCCCTTGAAGCTCAGGCTTAGAGAGAAATTGTTTTGTCTAAATAGTATGGCAGAACAGTAGCCGACAATTTATGGAGTTTTAGAGTCATATACTAAAGCAGTCTTGATCTGGAAAATATACGAGTTAAAACTTAAGGCATCATAGGGAACTCCTGGGATGTCTCTGTAACTACAATTTTGGGCCTTACCAACTATGACTGTGCCATCCCATCATAGCACCTTATTAGAAAATTCTTTCTGCCTACCTCAGCAGCCTTGATTCCACTTTTTAAATCCTCAGATTTATCTTTCAGGAACTTCAGGTTTTGGGATTGGCTGTCAGCTTTGGTCTTTTCTACTTCCAGAAGTTCCCCTGTTTTTCTAAGATCCTTTAAAAAAAATACAAAAGACCCTCAAACTTTTACATTAAAAGAGATAACAGTATACAAATACTGCTTAATTATCTATGCTCTATCTAAACCCTGTAATATAACCTACATGAGAAGGGACAAATGGAGAAAAACTTACATTTCCCTGTGAGATTTCCCAGCAGAAACATCCAGGGCTGTTATATCCAGAGTCCCAAAGACCAGAGAAAATAAAGGCTAAGGGGAAATAAAGGCTAAGGAGAAAGGCTTCTGCATAAAAGTAGAGTAATAATCTTCTGCATAATTCCCCAATTAAGTTAGAGACCTGTTATGCAAGTCAAACTTCAGATCACAGAGAGGGGCCGTGGCAAACCTGCATAAAGCACATAGGTCCAATATCTTTGCCACAAGTAGTGCCACAATTACTACTTTAAAAGACAAAAAGAAAATTGAAAATAGTTAGACTGGAAGGGAGCTGTGGAGATCATGTGGGCCAATCCCCACTGAGGGCAGGGGTTGATCCTGCTATACTTGGCAAAGCACTTTGGATTATATCCTCTAGCGAATAGACTTGATATCAATGTTAGTAGTAGTAGTAAGTCTCCCACACATTGGTTAAAGGAAATTCTTACCTGGGAATGGTTTTTGTTTTGCCTGGCCCTTTCACTCTGACTACAGAGCCCATGCTAAATGTGTTAAGAAAATCAGGTTTGCGTTCAGCCTCAAGGCAACTGGTGAAAGATGCCAGTACATATGGAGTGAACCTCATGAAGTTCAACAAAGCCAAGCGCAAGGTCCTACACCTAGATTGGGGCAATTCCAAGCACAAGTACAGGCTGGGCAGAGAATGGATTGAGAGCAGCACTGGGGAGAAAGACTTGGGGTTGTTTGTGGACAAGAAGCTCAATATGACCTGACAGTGTGTGCTCGCAGCCCAGAAAACCAACTGCATCCTGGGATGTGTCAAAAGTAGCATGACCAGCAGGTCAAGAGAGGTGATTCTGCCCCTTCTATTCTGCTCTTGTGAGACCCCATCTGGGGTGCTGCATCCATTTCCGGGGTCCCCTAACACAAGAAAGACGACCTGTTGGATAGAATCCAGAGGTGGCTACCAAGTTGATCATAGGGCTGGAGCACCTCTCCTATGGAGACAGGCTGAAAGAGTTGGGGTTGTTCATCCTGGAGAAGAGAAGGCTCCGAAGAGACCTTAGAGCACTTTCCAGTACCTAAAGGAGACTTAGAAGAAGGCTGGAGAGAGACTTTTCACAAGGGTATATAGTGATAGGACAAGGGGGAATGGCCTTAGGCTAAAGGAGGGTAGGTTTAGATTAGAGAGTAGGAAGAAATTCTTGACTGTGAGGGTGGTGAGGCACTGGCACAGGTTGCCCAGAGAAGCTGTGGATGCCCCATCCTTGGAAGTGTTCAAGGCCAGGCTGGATGAGGCTCTGAGTAATGTGGTCTAGTGTGGTGTTGCCGCTGGTGAGGGCCGGACAGCTGCCCACCAGGGTCTTGGGCAGCAGCCTAGCAGCATCCACAAACGAGTGTCCCCGACCTATGCAGGCCCAGTTGGGTTCACTGTTGTCGGGCCCTTCCATCCCTTACCGCAGGCTGTGTCTCCCTGCTGGATAGACACTGTTTCCGTATAGCTGGAGTAGTCAGGGAGGGATCCTTAGCCCCGGAATAATAGAGACACTGTAGGTAGCACGCTGGGCATCCGGGCTGTAAGGACCCAGAGCTCCGGTGGCACCAGACTTTTATTTGAGGGATACAGACCAATCACATACAAGCCCGGGGGAGGAACAAGGGAGGGATAAGGGGATAAGGACCAACTGGGAAGGGAAAGGGGAGGAGAAGGGAATACAGGCAGGGGTACAAACCAATCATCAACCGAATAGCAGAGAACAATCTAGAAACTAAGGATGACGGACAGGAGATGTGCAGGTGACAGGACAAATGGGGAAAGGGCAGCCAACCCCTAGGAGACCCAGCCCCCTTCTGGGGCAGACTACTGCAAACTCCACCCCAGGGGTGGCCTTCCAGTGCCTCCAGGGGGTGGGGGGGGGGAAAAAGGGTTTTTGGGAGCCTGAACCACCGCAACAGTTTAGTGGAAGGTATCCCTGCCCATGGCAGAGGGGTTGGAACTAGATGGTCTTTAAGGTCTCTTCCGACCCAAACCATTATATGATATCTGAAAACAACTTGTAGACCATTTTTTTTTGTTTAAAATAATGGGTTTGATGGTACCCCAAATCTCTTTTGATTACTGAATGTGTCCCTAACACATTTTTTGATAGATACTTCAAAATATTTTGAATTAAAGATGTCAAAACCCTGAAAATTCAGTTATCCCTGTTAGTTATCATAACCAATGTTCCACATTGCAGAGATCACCAGTACTGATTACATCCTTCCCTTCTCTCATCCATTACTCTCTCCTCAAATTGCTTTTCCAGCATCAACACCACAGCTAGTTCTTTTGATAACATTTGGGACAAAGTGTTTAAAATCAGAATAGCATAGTAGGCCTGAGCAGCATGTTCTAGGTGTAATCATTAGTAAATATAATTATTTGGGAGGGGGGTGGCAGAAAGGGGGAGCTGAAGCTTATGCTTGAGTAAAAACAAAGGAGCTGAAACTTATGGTTGAATGGAAACAAAGGGGAATTGAAACTTGTGCACAGTAAAAACAATAACACAATAGCATAATGGCAAGTTAGTGATTAACAAATGATCATATGAGAGTTATGTATAAAAATGCTTTGATTCTGGAATTATGTTGAACTCTTGATTTGGGTGTTACCCCGGGGTTCCAGCACTCTAATAAAGCACCTTCATATAATCATTCTGTGATTATGTGTATCCACGCTAACACTTTCCTGATATTTCTAAATTTCAGTTCCATTTCTCTGGTTTTTGACTCTGTTACATACAGCTCCAAAGTCATATCATTGATGACACAGAAGCTGGTGAAGAGAGATTCCATAGGAATGCTCAGGAGTCAGCTCTTCTGAAACTCAGAATTATTATTATTTTCTCCATACTTTACACAAATGACTTGGTTTTGTTCTGATATTATGACAGGATGAAATTAAAATAAGTCACTAAGGGTATTTGCTTTCCTCAACTGACAAAGATTTCATCTGGAAGGGGAAAGGGTCCAGCAATCTGAGCAGAAGTAAGTGAACAAGACCTGAAATTCTAGTGAATATAACCACTGGCTTTGAAATCATCAGATGCTTCACTCCTGGCTTGTCAAATTGCCTTTGAAAGAAACTGTATTCAGTCCCTGAAAATGCATGTCCCCAAAAGGTACTCATCAGTATCTGAGTCTCTTCCTTTTCCCAAATGGTTTAAAGTTGCAAAGGAAATATTTAAGGAAATTAACTGAGTCCAGATTAGAGAAAGAATGAGGAGCTGAGACTGAAAGACCAGTTATAGTTCCCCAGTCCTTGCCTAAGCAGTATGAATGCTGCTCTAGCTTGTGCTACCTTCAACAGCCTAAGTGGCAGCATCCTGCAGCCACTGACCACAAAAGCATGGTCAAAAAAAGAGGGATTTAACCCTGGCCAAGACACTTCTCAGGCTTCAGAGACTTCCTTTGCTGAGATAATCTAGAGTTGAGGTTTTGTGCTCAGTTCTTGTATCCTCCAAAGCTGCCCAAGGGGTGCAAAATAAGCCGGACAAGTAAGATTTCTGATCTAAGCATCGTTTGAAACTGATGAATTGAAAAAACAGAGAGAAACAGCACAAAACATCACCTCTGATTCACAGTGTGAAGAATTACCTGACAAGAGAAGTATCCTTTGTTTCAATTGTCATTGCACTGTTTAAAAGAACATTCAGGTAACTGGTGCCTTTACTGGACAGACTGGATAGGGAAAGACCCAGGCTTTCTGCAAAAAGGCTCTATAGACAGTTAACTGGAAAACCAATTCAATCCAAAATAGTAATTTTTTTACACTGCTGTTCTTTTAAGGGACTCTCCAAAGCTAAAACCCAGTCCTACACCAGAAACTTGGCTACCTCTCCACTGTTAGGGAAAGAGACATCTTAAAAGAAGGCTTAAGCACGCCAAACTGCTGCCACATTCCCGCTTGTCAACCAAATTCAGCATGTTGAGGAAGTGAGCACTGCTCTACTCCTTCCCTGACCAGCCTGTCTGAACTCATACAAACAAGAGTTCACCTTTGTGCTATGGCAATGAACACACACGTCTTCCTGCAGAGCTCAGCCTAAGACTGTTCCTGAGCATATGCATTCTTGTCATGGCAGACCTGAGAAGTCTGAATTTGCAACAGACCTCACATGCACACCTGTCTGGTAGCACTCACGGTTCTCTGACAGGATAAATCAAGCATTCAGTCTCCATCATTATTTATTTGATGGCAAAGCACTAGAAGACTGAAGGAAAAACAAATAGGGTTTTTTACAAAAATGTCTTCATGTGTACAATGATAGTCTTTTCAGAGAAAAGTAAAATTCTTTCCTGAAAAAAGCCAGTGAAGGGACAATCCTTTAGCACAAGTTCAAAATGTATTATGGTACCCTGAACCTCACTCTAGAGTGCTCAAGCATAACTTAATCACCTCACTGTTGATTCAGACTTTTAATTGTTTTCCTTAACAGTGGCTTAGTGCCATCTCAGATTCAAATCATCTGTAGGGTTGTTTCCCTGTCTATCCGCCAATATTTCAATGCTGTGCTATTCAGCCCAGCAGGCTAGGAGGTTTTAACAATTAATCTGATTTTCTGTATTTACGGCCTGCTCAAGATGGCTTAAAAATTGCCCTTGACTGACCAGCCTCATGTATTTTGCTGAAAGGAAGGCATGGGATGCATTGTAGTAAAAACTGCACTAGAAAAAAGCTGAGGTCATTCCAATTGCATATATTTATTTTTATACATATTCTCATAAGATTTTAACAAAGTCAATTTTCAGGTTCACCCTTGGAGGAAGTGGGAAAAAGAACTGTTTCTTTAACAAGCAGGTTGTTTACAGGCAGGAATAGAATGAATAATGTGAAATAATAAAACCTCTCGCTGTTCTGAAGAGATGGCAAATTCANCAAAGCCTGGAGAATATCAGTGTAGGAAACCCCATATATTATGCCTACTATTGTTTATCCCCTGTCTGTTTGAGAAGTAGAATTTCTGTGTAGAGAAAATGTAGGTGTTTGGAGAGACTTGGAGGCACTCTCACAGACATGCTCGAGCTCCCTGTTTTGGGAGAGAGATCAAAGCTCAGAGATCATAAAAAGCACAGAGAACATCACAGCATGGTGCTAAACTATGTGTTCGCTGGCCCTTGATAAATTGATGCAAATAGCGGTCCCGCCACCCACTAGTATGGACCGAGCCTAATGGTGCCTGCGTTCCTGCTTGTGGGTTTCCACCTGGGTGTTGCTTCAGGATCCTTTGGTTAGCAAGGTCATTGTCCCGGTTTGAGACAAATTTGGGACAAAACGTCCCGGAAGGGTGTCCCCTCGTAAAGAAAGCAGATTCCAGCAGACCCTCCCCCACCGGTTCCCACAGGTTCGAAAGGAATTTTCCCTTGGAGGAAGTGGGAAAAAGAACTGTTTCTTTAACAAGCAGGTTGTTTACAGGCAGGAATAGAATGAATAATGTGAAATAATAAAACCTCTCGCTGTTCTGAAGAGATGGCAAATTCAGAGAGTCAGTCCTTCTGTGGTTCAGAGTCTTTCTGTGGATGTGGCTCGGCTCTCTCTCCCTCTCTGGCGCTGGAATGCAGAGTCCCAGGCCCCTCCAGGCCGCAGGTGTGGGGTCTTGGTGTTAGTCTGGGTTTTCAGGCCAGACCAGAGCTGAACAGTTCCAGAAGAAGCAGCCACAGTCCCAGGAAAACTTTTTTGCCTCAGCTAACTAGAAAAAAAACTAGCTAAAAGCAAAGAAAACCTCTCCCGCTGGCCATGCAGCAAACACACCCGAGAGAGAGGAATCCAGGGGAGGAAGTGAACCTTCTGCACCCAAACTGCGCTCCAAAAACATTCCACCGCTTCTCCTCCCGCTTCGCTCTTAAAGGCAAAGGACTCTTATCTGGCGTAAAGCAGACGGTAGGGGAATACAATAAAGCATCATAAAGTCACCCTAGGACCATCATGAAACAAATTTGCTCTTTGCATTTCAGCTGTGGTTTTGTGGTTGTTCCGGCTGCCTGTCTGTGTTGACTCACATATTTGGTATAGTCGGCAGGATCTGGGAACANAGTCCTTCTGTGGTTCAGAGTCTTTCTGTGGATGTGGCTCGGCTCTCTCTCCCTCTCTGGCGCTGGAATGCAGAGTCCCAGGCCCCTCCAGGCCGCAGGTGTGGGGTCTTGGTGTTAGTCTGGGTTTTCAGGCCAGACCAGAGCTGAACAGTTCCAGAAGAAGCAGCCACAGTCCCAGGAAAACTTTTTTGCCTCAGCTAACTAGAAAAAAAACTAGCTAAAAGCAAAGAAAACCTCTCCCGCTGGCCATGCAGCAAACACACCCGAGAGAGAGGAATCCAGGGGAGGAAGTGAACCTTCTGCACCCAAACTGCGCTCCAAAAACATTCCACCGCTTCTCCTCCCGCTTCGCTCTTAAAGGCAACGGACTCTTATCTGCCGAAAAGCAGACGGTGGGGGAATACAATAAAGCATCATAAAGTCACCCTAGGACCATCATGAAACAAATTTGCTCTTTGCATTTCAGCTGTGGTTTTGTGGTTGTTCCGGCTGCCTGTCTGTGTTGACTCACATATTTGGTATAGTCGGCAGGATCTGGGAACAACCATGCCATGACTAAGGAAAAAGTCAGGGACTGGGAAGGCCGTAATGGTGATTCTCCATAGTTTTAGATGGCCCAGCACTGAACACTGGACCCTGTGGCTGCTTTCCTAGCGACAATGGCTCTGCTGGAGGCATGGCCTGAAATACACGGCCTGAAATACATGGCGAGGCAGTGCTTGCCCCCCAGATGATTGAGTCGGCTATGCATGAATTACTGTGGAGAGAGGCATGGAAGTCTGCTCACAACTTAGTGGGGAGATTAGGAAGGTTGTTAATTACCGGGACTATAGCCTTAAGGAGCCGAGTGGCAGAGTCAAAAGAGGAAATTGGTGCTTTAAAGGATGCAAAGGAGTTTGCATGGGAAGCATTTTCTGCTCAAAAGGAGCAGTGCTGTGAGCAGCAATGTACTATAGAACAGCTGGTGGTGCGCATTGCTAACAAACAAAGGCAAAAATATGGGAAAATGTCTCGACTTCCCAAGTTCGTGCTCTTATTAAGAACCCTTCATGGGATCCTGAGGAACGGAATGGAAATATTTGGACAGAATCCTCAGACTCCAAGAGTGAGTTTGAGCCAGACTTGGCAGATAAAGAGCTGGTAGAGGCATGACCCCTCATACAAATGGAGGAGCAGCAGGATCTGATCGATGGAGTGGTACAGGTCACATGGATCTATATCCCAAAAGAGTTATGGAGATTTTTAGAGACCTATCGGCAGAAGAGCAGGGTGAGCATACTGGCATGGATTTTACGAGCTTGGGATGGTGGTGCTTCTTCTAGTCACTTATTAGTGGGTGAAAAGGATCTATTAACTCCTATAGCCACTGATAATAAAATCCAACAGGAGTAGACTCATCTATGGAATATCAGGGGTCCTGATGGGATATTGTTGCACCTATACTATCGCTGGCTGTGTGCAGCAGCTTTAATGGCACACACAGATACTGATGAGTTAGTGTCATCCCTCAGGAACTGGTGCACAGTGGAAGAAGGCATTTGTTTACTGTGGCAGATGGGGGTTGCTCATGCCCTAACCAGAGGATCCAATTCTGACAAAGCAGTAGTAATGAAAAGTATTGAAATGCAGTTTCTGAAAGGGGCACCTGATGAATTGAAACCTCTGATTATATCAACAGTCATGAATGCTACTGGTAACATAAGTGCTTTAACAAATGTCTTGAGGGATATTGGAGCTATGGCCTCAGAGCCATCTGTGAGAGTAGTGAGAGAAAATAAGCCAGCAAAGCTGAAAAGAGTCACTGCATGGGTGACAAAGAAACAAATGTGGAACAATCTTGTGAAAGCCAGTGTTCCACAGTCAGAAGTAGATGGAATTACAACATCAGAAACGTTTTGCTGCTGGCAAAAGTTAGTGCCTATGAAAAAAATAATCCGACCACCACCCCCCCTGCTGCCTCAAAGCACTGCAACTCCTGGCAAATGCCGAAACAGTGGGAGCAGTGGGGTGGTGGGTTGCCCCAAATTGCCTCAATTAAATAATGTATCTTAGGCATTGATGTGCTGGCAGGGTGAACAGTTGAAACACTGTATGGTCATTTTTGGTTTTTGACTCCACAAGCAGGATTTGCACTTCAGTCTGTGGCTGTTTTGCATGGGTTCCCAAAGTGGGATCCTGTTGCTCTGCCAGCATCTGCTGAGGTGGTAAATGTAGAGCAGTATCGCATTCCAGGGGGTGAAGAGGAAATTATTCAAATGACTCAGGCACTCCGACGAGTGGGGATCACTCCATGTACCATGACTGCTTTTAACAATCCCATTCGGCCTGTTTGAAAATTGGATGGTGATGCCGTTTTGTTTCTGTCTTTTTTTCTTTTATATGTTCTCTGTGCTCTTTGCACATATATTTGTAGCTCTGTAGCCTATTGTATTAATAGCTAGTTTTTCCAGTACTTTTCCATGGCCTTTCCCTAAGCAGAAAGACAAAAAGAATTCCAGAGCTTCAAGCCCCGGGAGGTACAAGGCCCTGTCCTATCTCGGTTCTTCCTGGGAACCAAGGCCGAGAACAACTCTGAGGTACATTTTCATAAACAAAGTACAACCAGTGCTGAGAGAGGGGCTCCAGAGAAGGGGCTGGACCTGGGGGGGAAATTGAATCACCACTTGTCCTCCTAATTGGTGCTTTTATCCAATTATGCTAATTTCCTAAAACCTATAAATATGTACTCACCCCTGGAGGGGGTGGGCTTTTATTGACACCTTTCCATAACTGCTCCTGAAGACCTTCAAAATAAAGATCCCCTTTTACATTACCTCCTTGCTAAAATGATCTCGAGTTTCTTTTCCAGGTTAGGGGAAAAGGCAACAATGGCACTTGAAGAGTGTGTTGATTACAGAGAATTTAATAAAGTCACCCTCCCACTTGCAGTTACAGTACCAGACATGGTTACCCTCATGGGAAAAATCAGCAAAAATTTACAGCCTTGGAAGGTGGTAATGGATCTTGCTAATGCTTTGTCTTTACCTGGCAGCAAAAGCTGTATATCTTTCAGGTATTGCCTCAGGGATGTAACCACAGCCCCTCTATTTGCTGCCAAATGGTGGCAGCTGGTGTAGTGTTGTGATCAGGTGCTATCATTGTTCACCATTATATTGGTGATTTATTGATTATGGCAGAGTCACAACAAGAAATTGAGGCATCTGCTGAATCGCTGAAAGCCCACTTACAGGATTGAGGCTGGGCAATTAATCCAAAGAAAATAAGGGGCCCTAGTATTACTGTGCATTGTTGGGGGATAGTTTGGCATGGGCAGCTAAGAGAAATAGTGAACATGGTACAGCAAACAGTCCAGCAATTCTCTGTACCAGCCATGGTGAAACAACTGCAAACTTTCCCAGGGCTTTCAGGGTGCTGGTGAACTTTCATTCCACAGGTGGTGGTACTAATGTGCTCTCTGCAGAAAATGACCGGGGAGAAAGTTGTTTGACAATGGGCCAAGCAACAACCAGAAGCCTTTGATACCTGCAAGAATGCTCTGACTGATTATGCCCAGTTTTACACTCTGTCATGGAGTAACCTTAATCGAAAACTCCCAGTACAGAAAGGAGGAGGTGGAGCCGTAAATGAGGTATCCAAAAGGAGGTATTACAGTTTTCACCTCCAGAACTCATAAAACCAGGAGAAAGCCTGGAAAAGGTCTCTTTTAAATGTCTGGTTCGCTGAGGAAAGAGTTGCTTTCCCTCCCCTCTGCACAGTCCGGTGAGGTCTCCTCAGGCCACGTGGCCTGGGGCTGCCAGCTGGGATGGTGCGGAGGGGGGAGGGGAGGGGGAGCCCGGACCAGTCTTTCAGCTTCTCATGGCGGCTCCATGTGAGAGGGAACCAAATCGCCTCCACTCGGCTCCACCCGAGCTGAGGGAGGCTTCATTCTGCTGCCCCCAGCCAAGGAGCCTTACCAACTCCACCCCACCTAGCCCGGGCCGGGAT
>VZTZ01014595.1:0-20876 GCA_013400955.1 Drymodes brunneopygia
TTTTATTTTATTTTATTTGCCTGGTTATGCAGCCCAGTGCTGATTGCTCTGTAACCAAATTTTTTCCTCACTGCTGTGAATTCACAGCCTTGGAATCATGGAATTAAGTTTGGAAAAGCCTTCTAAGATCACTGAGTCCAACAATAAACCCAGCACTGCCACATTCACCACTAAAAAATGTCCCCAAGTGCCACCTTCTTGTTTTTTGAACACTTCCAGGCATGCTGAAGAATTGTCCTTGCCCATCATTAAGAGCAATCCAATGGAGTCAGGAAGCCAACCCTGCAATCAATGAAATCCAGAATAAATTATCATTTCTTTTTAATGATAATTAATTTTTAAATTATTTTTTTCCAGTGAATAATCCTGATTTCAAGGCTGGAGTGATGGCTTTGGCTAATCTGCTTCAGATCCAGAGGCATGATGATTATTTGGTGATGCTCAAGGTGAGTTCCACACTTTTCCCCTCCTCCTTTTTTTCCTCCTTTTCCTGCTGTGTGTTCACAGCTTGAGGTGATGTTGCTGATAAATACGAATTTTTAGGCAAAGACAGGAAATAAAAACCCCATCTCTGTGTGCCTTTTCAAGCAGAGAAGAGCACAGAAGATAAATCATGGAAATGAATTCAGGGAGAATTATCCCTAATAAACAATTTTAGCTGAGTTCCTTAAGGAGCGTCCTCAAAGGAGAAGGTTCTGTTCCAGTGCTGGAAATTAAGAGGAATTTGAAAATATGAAAGTTAATGATGCCAAGGATGTTTTAAAACAATATCCAAGGGAGGAGCCACAGTTAAAATTTCTTTTTTCTTTTGGTCCTCTGAACTGTTTATTCCTTGTCATTACTGAAATAATTTTAATTCAGTTTTGACAACTAATTAATGCTTTTAAGTGCACTAAATAGGTCAATTAATTTTCTAAACCATCTTTTTTTATGCCTTTAAGAAGATTTCTGACTTTTTGGTGAAATTCTGTAGATTTGGGGTCAAAGCCATACTGTATTTTTTTAAAATAAAAAATACATTATTGATGAAGGTGTAACAATCCAAAATTCCCACCTGATCATGTGGGAATAAATTTAATTTTTTTTGGCATTAAAATAAAAGCATTTCACTGNGCTGTGTGTTCACAGCTTGAGGTGATGTTGCTGATAAATACGAATTTTTAGGCAAAGACAGGAAATAAAAACCCCATCTCTGTGTGCCTTTTCAAGCAGAGAAGAGCACAGAAGATAAATCATGGAAATGAATTCAGGGAGAATTATCCCTAATAAACAATTTTAGCTGAGTTCCTTAAGGAGCGTCCTCAAAGGAGAAGGTTCTGTTCCAGTGCTGGAAATTAAGAGGAATTTGAAAATATGAAAGTTAATGATGCCAAGGATGTTTTAAAACAATATCCAAGGGAGGAGCCACAGTTAAAATTTCTTTTTTCTTTTGGTCCTCTGAACTGTTTATTCCTTGTCATTACTGAAATAATTTTAATTCAGTTTTGACAACTAATTAATGCTTTTAAGTGCACTAAATAGGTCAATTAATTTTCTAAACCATCTTTTTTTATGCCTTTAAGAAGATTTCTGACTTTTTGGTGAAATTCTGTAGATTTGGGGTCAAAGCCATACTGTATTTTTTTAAAATAAAAAATACATTATTGATGAAGGTGTAACAATCCAAAATTCCCACCTGATCATGTGGGAATAAATTTAATTTTTTTTGGCATTAAAATAAAAGCATTTCACTGAAAAAAAACCCATAAAGTTCAATTTATGGCAATAGTTGTGATATTTGCTAAACTTATTTTGGAGAAACCAAAAGCTGTGGATCTTGACGTTTTTTTAGGGTGTGTGAGTCTGTAACTCTTGGGAGAGAATTATGGTAGCCTGGTTTCTTCAGGAATTCTCAGCCTGCAGTTATTCCATCCATTTTTCCCTCATTCTCTCCAGCATGATTTTCTACTTTCCCTTCCCAAAATATCCTTTTTCAGTCTTCAAGGAGTGTGGAGATCTCATTCATCAACTCCTGACCAAAAAAACACCTCCAAACCCCCCAAAAATCAGTGAAAAGGGATCTCAGGTAGGGAGAGGAGACCCTGAGAGTGATGATACTGAGGATTTGCAGCTTGAATGGAATCAAAAATTCCTTCAGATCTTCTCCCAGGATTTTCTTAGGGCAGGCAAACTTTCCTGGCTGCATCAATGTATAAATGCAGCATAAAGACATTTCTATTTCTGTCACTATTTCCACATTTCTAGTCTCACTTCTTTTCACACAGATTTGGGCAAAACCAGCCTGAATTTTCTTGCTTTTAATCCCAGCAAGAGCAGATTCCTGCAGTGAAAATCCAGATTCTTTTTAATCCAGTAAGGGTAAATTCTTGCAGTGAAAATCCAGATTCCTTTTAATCCCAATAAGAGCAGATTCCTGCAGTGAAAATCCAGATTCCTTTTAATCCCAGTAAGGGTAAATTCCTGCAGTGAAAATCCAGATTCCTTTTAATCCCAATAAGAGCAGATTCCTGCAGTGAAAATCCAGATTCCTTTTAATCCCAGCAAGAGCAGATTCCTGCAGTGAAAATCCAGATTCCTTTTAATCCAGTAAGAGCAGATTCCTGCAGTGAAAAATCCACACTGCAGGAACAGTGCAAAGCTGGTTTTGGGTTTGAGATGATGATGTTGGAAGGTGCCAGTCAAACTCTGAATTCTCCCCCACGATGAGCAGGTTTGCTGGGAATTTCTGATCCCTGTCCAGGTTTGGGACACTCAGGAATGGATGTTTTGGGAGAGCCAGAGGGTGCAGGCACAGCACAGCCACCTGGCCAGGGTGAGCAGAGATTTAAATCCCAAATTCTTCGTTTCAAGCTGCCAAGTTGATCAGAAAACATCTGTGGGACACAATTTGGGAATTTCCTAATGCCAAAGGCACTTGGAATTCTCTTCCACAAGGTCTGGTTTCACTGCTGGAATGAAACTCCCCATCAAATCATTCCTTTGTCCAGGCCACTTCCTCCAGTGACAGATTTCCAGAAGAATTTAAGTGGCAACTTTCTGGTGTCAGCTCAGCTTCAGTCGTGCCCAAAAACCGGGAGAGAAATCCCGGGGGAAAATCACGGAGCCGCTTCTGTCGCTTTTTTTTTCGTCAGGGGAAGTCTGGGGAATGTGTTTGACATTCCAGCTCTCCTTCCCTGTGGAAATCTGCCTGGATAATATTCCTGCAGTTATTTCTGGAGGTGTTTGGAGCTGTGGGTATCAGGAACTGAAAGCTCTGATAGGATTTCACCCCTTGTGCTGGAGCCAGGGGGGAACAGATGAGCACCAGGATTGTCAAAGTCAAGGCTGCTCTTGTTCCCTAGGCTAAAATTAATTTCTTTTTGCTCTCAGTCTTTTCCAAGCCTGTCTGGGAAGCCTTGCCCCAGATTTCTCTGCTTATGGCAGGTGGTTCAGCACCTAAAAGTTGCTGGCAGCAAGGTTTTCCTTCCCAAGGCAGAATTTCCTTCCCAAGGCAGAATTTCCTTCCCAGGGCAGGATTTCTTTCCCAAGGCAGAATTTCTTTCCCAAGGCAGAATTTCTTTCCCAAGGCAGGATTTCCTTCCCAAGGCAGGATTTCCTTCCCAGAGGATCCTCATTCCTGCAGAGTTAAAGGTGTGAGATCTCAGGAAAATGAGACTGGTGCTGCTGCTTTGGGGCTGTGGTCAGCTCATTTTGGAACCACGGATTTGTTTAGGTTGGAAAAGACTTTTTTTAAATCATCGAGCCCAACCATTCTGCCACCACTGCCAAGGTCACCACTGCCACGTGTCCCCAAGTGCCACATCCTCACAGCTTTGAAATCCCTCCAGGGATGGGGAATCCACCCTTTCCAATGTCTATCCACCTTTCCCAGGAAGAATTTTCCCTGTTATCCAACTTAAACCTCCCGTGGCACAGCCTGAGGCTGTTTCCTCTTGTCCTGTCTCTTGGAGATCCCAACCCCTACCTGGCCTCCTGTCACCCTCCTGAGCCTCCTTTCCTCCAGGTTTAAAAATCCCAAGATTTCCAGGCTATTCCTTCTATTTTGCAGCTCCTGTCCCAGCAGTGGCAGGAATTTATAGTATTTAAATGTCCTTAAATGGTATTTAAATCAATGTCCTTGTCACTTCTGCTTAAGCTGCCTTACACACCTAAATAAAAATCCTACATGCCAAGATCACTCCTAAATGGAAAGGTTTAAGGGCTGGAAGGGTTTTCCAGAATAAAAGCTGGGTTTGAGGTTGTAATTTTGGCTCCTTTTCCCTTGGAATGACTGAGAAATGCCTCAAGATGTGAATTAATTCCTGTCCCCTTTCCATGTTTTTCCCAGGCCATTCGGATTCTGGTTCAGGAGCGCCTGACTCAGGATGCCATAGCCAAGGCCAGCCAGTCCAAGGAGGTTTGTACCCATGGCCAGGGTTAATTAATCCATGCTAATTAATGAAGATAAAAGTCTGGCCCCTCAGTCAGAACCAGTTCTGTTCCAGCACTTCATTTAGGAGGGAGGTGGAAGCTTCCTTTTTCCCAACCATCCTGATTCCAGCAGATCCCAGGGATTACAGAGAGCAGAACACAAAGCTCTTTTTGTTCCATTTAAATACAGATTTACCTGTGTGAGAAATCATGGATCAGCTCTTCCCTGAGTTTTTTTCCAGAGGATTATCCTGAGGAGAAATGCACAACCTGGATTTTCCTTGGAATTAGCAACTTTGGCTGCATGAATAGGTTCAAACATTCCTTGTATGGAGTGTTTTTCTTCATATGGACACCTCCCATGTGTTCAAGGAATGGGATGCTGGAAATCCATCTCCTCCCTCCTCTATTCCCTAAAAAAAAAAAAAAAAAAGGGAATGGTGAAGGAAATTTCTGCCCTTAAACTCAGATTTTTGGCAGAATTCTTTGCTAACCACGAGCTGTCTGTTGGGAAGATGTTCCAGGGGATGCCTGTGGTTTTTTGGTTTGTGATTTCCTCAGCATTCCAGATCTTCTCTCCAGCGTTTGGCAGAGCTGGGAAAGGCTGGGAAAATCTGGGAAAGGCATCCTCACCTGCCCTGCAGGTGTATACATGCAAGTTTCCCTGCTAAAGCAGCTGGATCTGCTCAAAGAACCCAAAACCCTTCATTTTTTGGGCAGCTGCTCACAACAATCCATGATTGATTGATTGATTGATTGATTTATTATCATCACCCTGCTGATTTCGTTTTCCAAGTGGGAATCACAGGTGCTCCGAGTTGCTGGAATTGATAAAAACATTGCAAGGGTGAATCAAAGCTTTGGACTTGTAAATCCATAAAACAAAGAGCAGGAAAATAGGAGAGCAGCTGAGCCTGTTGTCTGCATTTTTAGGTTCTGTAATGTTAATAAAAAGCAGCTTTTGGCTGTTGTTTTCATAGCTGCACAGTTGGGATCAAAATGGGATTTTCTTGGAGGAACAGGGAATTTTTTCTTTTCCTGCCAGGGAATTGTGCAGATCTGATAGATTTTATCTGATTGATCTTCAAAGCCATCAGCAGGGCTGAGATGTCTCTGTCTGTGAGATAACCTGGGAGTGTTTTTTTCCTTAAAAATTCCACATTCCAGTGGGTAAAAGTGGAGAAAAGGGGGGAGGATCAGAGGCAGGAGGAGCCATCAACATCATCATGTGCCAGGGGAAAGAAGGAAACATCTCCAAAGCAGAGAGGATGGCTGGGTTGGGAATAAAATAAAGGAAAATGAAATCTGTCCTTCAGGTTTTGATTTGTTCACGGTCAAAATTTGGTGCAAATCAGATTTTTAGGGAATGAGGCTGGGAAGTGAAGTTGTCTGTGTAGTTCCTGATTTTAAAAAGTGCTTTTTATTTGGATTTATGCCCTGTTTGAAGCCTCTGCACAAAGGATCATGGGCTGCTTGTATTTGTGGGATGGGCTGGGGGGGATTCCAAAAAGCAGCTTCCCAAAAAGGATCAAACTCAGGGAGTGTGGGAAGAAGGGAGGGTGAGGAATTTGCTGCTGCCAGGTGACACTGGAGGAACCTTGGGGAATTTAGAACTGCTAAATTGAGGGGAAAAAAAGACAAAAAAAAGACACATTTTTTGCTCAGGAACATCCCAGGCTGGCAGGGAACTCTTTGGAACTTTAAGTACAAACCTCATTTCTTAAAAAATCCATGCAGGAAGTCTGATGCTTCTGGAATTTTTCTGAAGTGGCTTTAGTGGCATTTTTATCACCAATTTTAACACTGGAGGTGGATTTCTAAGATTGCAGTTGAACGTGGATTTTACTATAAAGGCCATGGAAAAACCCCACTTTTTTGCAAATGAGTTGCAGCCACCAGTTGGTGTTTAAAGTGTGTTTTGATCAACTCAGAATCTTTTTTTTTTCCATGTTTATAAAAGCCTTTAAAAGGAAATCTTCACTGTCTAAAAGCTTTACAGCAGAAATTAATGGTATTGAACTGATGTTTTTGCTGTGCAAAATGCAAGGCTTTTGGCAAACGTTGAGAAAAAACTTACTGGGGGGTAGTAAAAGCAAATTTTAGGATTTGGAATGTTTAAATCTAATTTTTAAGTGCATGTTGAAGCTGCCTGAGTAATGATTTAATGTGCCCACTCCTCTGCAGCTGGACAGGGCAGAGGAAACAGAGCAATGCTTAGAAATGACCACTCATAAATTCTGCCTTGGAGGGTTTTAACAGCGAAAATGTTTAGAAAATTGCATATTTTAGTTTATTCCTAAGCTTAACACTCGAGCAGATGCTTCTGGGGATGTTGTGAGCTCAGCAAAAGTTGATTACAGAGAATTTCTGCAGCTCTTTGCAATCAAAGCCTGGCAGCTGTTGAAAGGCAGAAGTTTCTAAGAAAGCCAGAAAGAAAGTTTTGTTTTCCTGGGAAGCTGCAGGATTGGGTGATGGCTCCCAGTGCTGCTGTTGGCCTTTTAAGGATTGAATGCAGGCTCTGTGTGTCCAGTGGGGGATTCTTGAGCAGGAAGGTTTTTCTTTAATCACACTCCGGGTTTGGTGTTTCAGGACACAAAGGGAGTCGTTCCATCAAATTTTCAGACTTGTCACACATTTTTAGCCAAGCAAACCCCACATTTTCTCCCCCAGTGACCTGCTGCAGTATTGATTTTATCTACCAAACATTTAAAATTACATTTTTAATTTTTTTTTTTTCTTTTTTCAGGGTCTGCCTGTTGCTCTGGAAAAGCACATTCTTGGATTTGACACGGGAGGTGAGCACTGCCCCTAATGTGACTTTTAAATGGGAATGTTTGCCTTTTGACAGAGTTATTACTGTCAAATGGACAGTAAAAAAGCCTGGAGTGGAAAGAATTCCTCCCTCCCAGCTGGTTATTTACGAGCACTCCCTGAGCATTTTGGGTTTGGAGCAGCAAAGCCTCGATCCGGGCTGGGTGGAATCTGTTTAAAAATAACAGCTTTTAATGGCAGCCCCAGGAATGCATCCTGCTGTTTGCAAATCCTGCTGCTGCCAGCAGAGGACAGCTGTGCTGCTTCCATGGCTTTCAGCTTTTCCCTCAGATCCCATCGAGGCAGCTCCACTTGGATGGATCCATCCACCTGATGGATTATTGATAAACTTGATGGATTATTGATAAGGAGCAGCCAGGTGACCTGGGGCTCCACGGCTCTGGCTTCGCTTTTGCTCCATGGCACTTCAATCACTGCTGGGAATGGTTCACACCAACCTTGGAGTGGGAGGTTGGAATGAGATGATCCCTCAAGGTCCTTCCAGCCCAACCCAGCCTGTGATTCCCTCTTTCCCTGACCCTGAGCTGCAGGAAGTTGGGGAAGGTGTGGAAACCACCCCATCCCTTTCCAGCAGCAGGGAAAGATGTTCCTTAATTCCAGCCCGGAAACCACCACCAGGAACAGAGTACAGAGCATTAAAATTTCCCTAAATCCCTCCTGTGAGCTGAAAATGGTGGATAAAATGATGGATAATTAATTCCTGCTCCTGTCTGTGCCCCTCCCCAGATGCTGTTATCAACGAGGCTGCCCAAATCCTGCGCCTGCTGCACATCGAGGAGCTCCGCGAGCTGCAGACCAAAATCAACGAGGCCATCGTGGCTGTCCAGGCCATCATTGCTGACCCCAAGACTGACCACAGACTGGGAAAAGTGGGCAGATGAAGGGAGGAAAAAAAGCTTTCAGCCCTTAAGTGTGTGCTTAGTGCAATTAGGAACCACCTACAGCTCCCACTCTGGCATGCAGCTCGAAACGGGATTGATTCGCCTGTTTGGAGAGAAAGCAGGAAAATTGAATTCTGACTTCTGATGAATTAGCAGGTTTTTTTCTTTAAATAAATGAAATTGAGGGAAACAGACAAATTGTTCTGGTGAGCTCTGAGTTGGCAAATAGGACTTTTTTTTTGTGTGTGTGTGTGTATTTGTGTCTCTTTTTCATTGTGGTTGGCTTTGTTTGGAGGGGGACGTTACATAAAATCTGCTTTTCCTGCCCTAGGAACAGCTTGCTCTTGGCTTTGCTTGCTGCTTCCCCATACTAAAACATTCCCCTACAACTGAAATATTGACAAACTGAATGCAAAGGGCAACTTAAACCAACCTTTTTTTATTCAATTATTGAAGTAACCTAGGAAAAAAAAAAAAAAGTGAAGCATTACAACGTAACTGGTATTTCTGAACATGTATTGGTCTACGCTGGGTAGGTTTAGGAAGGCACTTGGAAGACCCAACAAGCATGAACAGATCAATTCTAGCATATTCTTCTAATATAAATACTAAAAGACATGCATGGAGGCAGTGGTGAGAACACAGAATCATCCTCTGGAAAATCTTCAATGCCTTTTGCCACATCCCATCCCTGATCCCTGGGATTTTGGAGCACACACAGTCTCTGTCTTCGGGGCTGTTTTGTTATTCAGACCCAGCAATTCATCCACAGCTTCCCATAGGCACTTAATTCTTTTTTGGATTAAAAGGACCTCTTGGTCAGATTGTCAAAACGATGAAAAATGAACCCATTCTTCTTCCAATAAAATAAAACATTGGAGTAAAAACAAAAAACAAAAAGCTACGTTTTAAATCTTGCATGAGCAAGAGTTCGAGTCATGGCTTGAGCTTCCCAAGATCTTTTTTTTTTTTGGTGATATCTCAACATTTTCTTTCCACTTGGTAAAAAAATACAGTAGTAGAGTCTTGAGGTATAACTATAAAAAAATACTTGGAAATCTTTTGCAGGAAAGCCGGGCACTTCATTGGCCTTGGGGAGGGACTTTTCTCCTCCCCTTGTATACAGTGACAGTTCTCTGGGTCTGAAATTCTTCTGGGTGCAAAGATCATTGTTTTCCTTGACATTGGAGTCACTATTTCCTGGCTGTGGGGAGAAATGGAGGTTTTTGGTGTGAATTCAGCCAGCAGAATTCCCAGGGGGATGGGGTTTGGGGTGGGTTTTACCTCCAGGGCAGTAGGGATAAACTGCTGTGATTCCATAGAGGTGGGATCGCTGCTCTGGAAGATACTCATCAGTGAAGGAGCCAGTTTCTTTATTGACAGCTATCACCCCATCCCTGGTGAAAAAAAAAAAGGGAAAAAGTGTTTTATTCACCTATGAAACTTGGTTTTTTTTCCCCTCTGTGTGTGTGTTTAAGGACAGGCAGCAGAAAAGCTTGGCCTGAACACCTGCAGGACAAGTGGAAAGAAAATCTGCCCCGTAAAAATCCTGCAGCTCATTCAGTGCATTTCTCTCTGGTGATGCAGGCACAGAGAAAGAGCCTTCCAAGGAGAGATTATCTCCCTGAGAGTCTCCTCTGAGCGTGGCAAACTCTTAAGTGTTTGTTTTAATCTGAGATTGGATGGGAGTGGTGAGAGCTTCCAGCTGGAGCGGGAAGAGAGGCGAGTTCCTGATGCCAGGGCAGAGGGAACGGCTGAGGACAGGATCTTTCCTTGGACCTCATCTACATCCAGAGGCTTGAGCCAAGTTTTAGTTTAAAAAAAAAAACAAAACAACCCCAAACCACTGTTTCTGTCCCTCCCAGCGAGCTGAGCTTGTGTCCAAACAACCTCTCCACGCTGAGATTTACAAGCAGGTGCTGCTGCAGCCGCGTTCGGGGAGCTCTGGGGAAGCTCCAGGATTTGGGAGCAGGCTGGGATTGCTGTCAGGGAGGGGAGCTCAGCACTCCCAGCCCTGCAGGAGCTGGGTTTTCCCTCCCTGCTCACCTTCTCCAGTCCGTGTGGTAGAAGTGGTTGGCGTAGCTGATGATGCTGAAGGGGTAGTTGAGGTTGCTCTGGATGAGGCGCCGGCCGGTGCCGTCCGGGAATGTGCATTCCAGGTGCTTGGTGCCTGCTCAAACACAAAATATTCCCCATCGCACTGAAAGTGCCAAATCTGTTCTTTGTATTTCACAGACTCACAGGGATCATGCAGTGCAGCTCCTGGCCCTGCACAGACACCCCCAAATCCCAGCCTGGGCATCCCTGGGAGCTCCTGGCCCTGCACAGACACCCCCAAATCCCAGCCTGGGCATCCCTGGGAGCTCCTGGCCCTGCACAGACACCCCCAAATCCCAGCCTGGGCATCCCTGGGAGCTCCTGGCAGCCTCAGGGCTGTACCCATTCCCTGGGCAGTGCCCCAATACCCTCTTTTCCTGATTTATTACATTTTGAAACACCTTTTCAGCCTACAGATGTAGAATCGTAACATTTAGGTTGGGAAAATCCTCTAAGACCACGCCCAACCATTTCCCAGCACTGCCAAAGCCACCACTGCTCCATGTCCCCAGGTGCCACATCCACAGGGCTTTTAAATCCCTCCAGGAATCAGGACACCACCACTGCCCTGAGCAACAACCCTTTCCATGAAGAAATATTTCCCAAAATCCAATCTAAACCTCGCCCAGGTAGCACCAGGCTGAAGACATCCAGGTTTTCCCCTCGAGGCTCAGTGTGACACTCTCTGGCCCATCCTTGGGGACATTACCTGCATCTGCCCAGCACAGCAGCTTGGAGAAGGGGTCGAAAGTCAGGCCATTGGGCAGCCCAATGTCTGTGTGCACCAGGACCCTCCTGTTGGCTCCGTTGACAGTGGAAGTTTCGATTTTGGGAGCTTCCCGATTCCAGTCCGTCCAGTAAAGGTTGCTGGGGAAATAATGCACAAAAACAGGGCACTCAAGAGTGAGGAGTGGTGGGAGATGATCCTGGCTCTTGCCAGCAGCAAGGCCTGGCTTTCCCCTTATCAGTGCCTGAACCATCTTTATCTGATTAGGAAAAAAACTTCTCCAAGCAAAGCAGAACGATGTCAAACATGTTTTTGTGACCCAAACTGCAGATCCTCAGTGAGGGTGAGTCTTTGGAGCAGCACATTTTGTATCCCAACAGCACCCTGGAGGCACAGCTTGTGTTTCCAAAGCTTTTCCAAATAAAATCTACATCCTGACACCGAAACAGCAGCTTCAGCCAAACCCTGAATTATTAAACAAAAAGAGGGGCTGGGGAGCAGAGCCAATCCTCCTACAGGATGTGCAAGGTCAGGATGGGGCCAAGATCTGCACCTGGCAAAGCCATTTTCCAAATCCCTGTGGGATTTCTCCTGCTCACTCCTGGATGTGCAAGGTCAGGATGGGGCCAAGATCTGCACCTGGCAAAGCCATTTTCCAAATCCCTGTGGGATTTCTCCTGCTCACTCCTGGATGTGCAAGGTCAGGATGGGGCCAAGATCTGCACCTGGCAAAGCCATTTTCCAAATCCCTGTGGGATTTCTCCTGCTCACTCCTGGATGTGCAAGGTCAGGATGGGGCCAAGATCTGCACCTGGCAAAGCCATTTTCCAAATCCCTGTGGGATTTCTCCTGCTCACTCCTGGATGTGCAAGGTCAGGATGGGGCCAAGATCTGCACCTGGCAAAGCCATTTTCCAAATCCCTGTGGGATTTCTCCTGCTCACTCCTGGATGTGCAAGGTCAGGATGGGGCCAAGATCTGCACCTGGCAAAGCCATTTTCCAAATCCCTGTGGGATTTCTCCTGCTCACCCTCGGACGTGCAGAATCAGGATGGGACCAAGTTCTGCACCTTGCAAAGCCCCATGTCTCAAATCCCTGTGGGATTTCTGCTCACCCTCAGATGTGCAAGGGTGAGATGGGGCCAGGTTCTGCACCTTGCAAAGCCCTGTTTTCCAAATCCCTGTGGGATTTCTCCTGCTCACTCCTGGATGTGCAAGGTCAGGATGGGGCCAAGATCTGCACCTTGCAAAGCCCTGTTTTCCAAATCCCTGTGGGATTTCTCCTGCTCACTCCTGGATGTGCAAGGTCAGGATGGGGCCAAGATCTGCACCTTGCAAAGCCATTTTCCAAATCCCTGTAGGATTTCTCCTGCTCACCCTCAGATGTGCAAGGGTGAGATGGGGCCAGGTTCTGCACCTTGCAAAGCCCTGTTTTCCAAATCCCTGTGGGATTTCTCCTGCTCACCCTCAGATGTGCAGGGGCAGGATGGGGCCAGGTTCTGCACCTTGCAAAGCCCTGTTTTCCAAATCCCTGTGGGATTTCTCCTGCTCACCCTCAGATGTGCAGGGGCAGGATGGGGCCAGGTTCTGCACCTTGCAAAGCCCTGTTTTCCAAATCCCTGTGGGATTTCTCCTGCTCACCCTCAGATGTGCAGGGGCAGGATGGGGCCAGGTTCTGCACCTTGCAAAGCCCTGTTTTCCAAATCCCTGTGGGATTTCTCCTGCTCACCCTCAGATGTGCAGGGTCAGGATGGGGCTTTGGCACGGCCAGGTTCTGCACATTGCAAAGCCCCATATCCCAAATTCCTGTGGGACTTCTGCTCACCCTCAGATGTGCAGGGGTGGGATGGGGCCAAGTTCTGCACCTTGCAAAGCCCCACGCCCCACATCCCCGTGGGGTTTTGGCTGCTCACCCTCGCACGGGGTCCACGGCGATGGCGCGGGGGTTGACGAGCTCGGTGTCAAAGAGCACGCGGCGCTCGGAGCCGTCCAGCCGCGCCCGCTCGATCCTGTCCAGCCCGCTGTCCGTCCAGAACATGGCCCGGCGCAGGTGGTCCACAGCCAGCCCCTCGGGGCTGATGAGCCCTGCTGGGGGATGGCCACGCTCAGGGAATGCTGCTCCTCATCCCTCAGGAATCCCCGACCCAAAGCCGAGGCACGGGAGGAAGCCGGAGCTGCGGCGGGAGCAGCAGATGTGGCTTTGGGCCACACAAGGTGACCCTGGGGACAGGAGCCCACCTGAGCTGATGATGGTCTCTGGCTCAGAGCCTGGCTCCAGCCCTGCCCTGCTGATGGTCCTGCCAGCCACGTCAGTCCAGTAAATCATCTTCTCCCGGCAGTCATAGTCGATCCCCACCACGATGGAGCCCTGCCAGGGTCGGGAGAGGGACATGGGTGAGATGCTGCCAGGAGGCTCAGGGAGCTTCCCCATCCCAGCAGCCGGCACTGAGAGCTGCCTGGTACAGCTCAAATCCCATTTCCCCAGCAAAACCCAGCTCTGGGGGTTCCCGCTGCACCCTCCCAGATGGATCCTGCAGCAGAGCATTTCAGGCCAGCTGCTGCAGCCTCACACCCACATCCAGATGGATTTGAACCCTTCGCCTCAAGGAGAGGCTGCTCCAAGAGCGAAGCCAGCCCGGGGAATGACCTTCAGGATGGGGAGAGGGAATACTTGGCATGGTTTTTTACTTCCCCAGGGTGCAGGGAGGGCTCTGGCCCAGATTTCAGCGTTCCTCTGCCTTGGTCTGGCTGGAGATGGACACGGCCACACTCCAAGGGGAGTCCAAGGAAGGAAAAAGGCAAGTTTGCAGCAGAGCCCTGCAGCTGCAAGTCTGGGCTGTCACCAATCCTGGAGAGCTCTGGGAGCACCTGAGCTCCTTCCCTTCGTGAGCAGTCCCAGGTCTGGGACCTGCCTGGGACCTCTCTCTGCTGGGGATGGCTGGAGGGAGGTGAAAATAGAACCCACAGGATCCCAGAATGGTTTGGGACCTTAAAGATCATCCAGCTCCAACCCCTTGCCATGGGCAGTCACCTTCCACTATCCCAGGTTGATCCAGCCTGGTCCTGCACACTTCCAGGGATCCAGGGGCAGCCACAGCTTCTCTGAGCACCCTGTGCCAGGGCCTCCCCAGCCCCCCCAGTCAATAATTTCATCCCAATATCTCATCCATCCCTTCCCTCTGCCATTGGGAAGCCGTTCCCCCTTGTCCTGTCACTTGTCCCAAGTGCCACCAAGGCAGCCAGCACAGCCAACATCCCAAAACACCAACATCAACCCTCAAGAGGCGACCCCTCAAACCCTGCCAGCTCAGACAAGTGGCTCAGAGAGATGTGAAAACCCCAAGAGGCAGCACCAGCCTGTCCCAAACTCCCTGTGGCACCCCTGCAGCCCATCCCCACCCCGAGGGTACCGTACATGCAGGGAGAGCAGGGTCCTGGCCGCCTCCTTGTGCAGCCGGGTGCCGTTCAGCGGGAGGTACCCGATCTGCTGGCCCTGGGCGTAGAGCAGGAATGTCCCCGTGGCCGGTGGGGACACGTCGGGCCGGGGCTCGGGCCGGACACTGGGCGGGGCGACGCTGGGCAGACCTGGCACGTCGGAGGGGACAGAGGTGGCTCAGGGAGCGTTGTCCCCTCGGCTCCGCACTCGGAGCCTGCGCCGTGGGGGTGGCAAGGTGACTTTGGGGCGCCGGGCTCTTACAGGGCGGGGTGGTGCCGGGCTCGGAGCGCGTCCCTGGGATCTCCCTGCCACTCTGCTCCACGCACCAGCAGTAGCCGCTGTCCCCGTGGCACTGCAGCGGCCTGAAGTCCCCGCTGGGCTCACACTGTGGCACGTACTGGTCCCCTCGGGGGCTGCCCCCGTAGTGCTCCAGCAAACTCTGCCGCCAGCGCTCGCACATGCTGGGGGGCCGCTCCGTGGGCTCTGCCACGGGGGAGGTGACAGTCACCCTGTCAGCCTCCCCGCTCAGGGCTTTGCAGAGCCCTGTGTCCCCTCTCCCTGCTGGCTGTCCCTCCCTGGGCACTGACCTGGGCTCCCGCAGCGTGGGGGGGTGGTGCCTGGCGCTGTCCGGGTGCCGGCGATCTCCTGCCCGGCCGTGTCCACGCACCAGCAGTGGCCGGAGCTGCCGTGGCACTGCAGGGGCCGGTACTGGCCCTGCTCGTCACACTGGGGCACGTGGCCATCGCCCACGGGTGACGGCCCCGGTGGCACCTCCCGCGGGTACATCCGCGCGTGCTCGCAGGGTGTCAGCTGCTGGATGGACTCTGCCGGCGGCAAATGTCCCCACACTGAGCTCAGGGGGTGCCACGCAGCTCCCCTGGAGCCACCTGGAACCTTGGCACCACTTCTGCCCTGGCTTCCAGCACCGCTTGCTCTGGAGGGGGGCCAGGGCTGCCCCGCTCCAGCCCCCTCAACACCCCATAGCTGTCCCCTCCATCACAGGTTGACACAGGAGGTGTCCCAATGGCCACAGCCACTGTGACCCCACGGGCCAGGGCACCCTAAACACCCAGGAGCCCCTTGATGCACCCACTTGGCAGCACCCAGCCCTCGGTGAAACCCTGGAAGGGTGGCTGGGCACAGGGTCACAGAATCCTTAGGGTTGGGCGGGACCTCTGGAGATCCTCCAGTCCAACCTCCCTGCCAAGGCAGGGTCGCCTGGAGCAGGTGACACAGGAACACATCCAGGTGGGTTTGGAATGGCTCCAGAGAGGGAGATTCCACACCCTCCCTGGGCAGCTTTTCCAGGGCTCGGCCACCTTCAAGATAAAGAAATTCTTCCTATGCTGAGATTAAACTTACTATGTTTTAGCTCATGGCAGTTTAGTTTACAGGTCCCCTCCACTCACTGTGGCCACACTGTCCCCACCCTGCTGGTGGCTGGGCCAAGGCGGGATGCCACTGGGGTGCCAGCCAGATGCCCAAGGACCCGAGCCCTGGAGGGTGTCACTGACCTGGGCTCCCACAGCGTGGTGGGGTGGTGCCCGGTGCTGTCCGGGTTCCGGCGATCTCCTGCCCGGCCGCGTCCACGCACCAGCAGTGGCCGGAGCTGCCGTGGCACTGCAGGGGCCGGTACCGGCCCTGCTCGTCACACTGGGGCACGTGGCCGTCACCCAGGGGTGGCACCTCCCGCGGGTACATCCGCTCGTGCTGGCACGGCGTCAGGCGCTGCGGGTTCCCTTCCGCCGCTGGGAAGCCAAAAAAGGGGAGAGTGAGGGTGGGGAAGCTGTGCCAGGCAGGGAGGGCACGGGGGTGAGCGGGCACCTCACCGTACGTGCACTGGAAGCCGTCGCCCGCGTAGCCGGGCCGGCAGCGGCACGAGAAGGAGCCCGGGGTGTTGTAGCAGGTGGCGGCCGGGTGACACGGGCTCTCGGCACACTCATCCACGTCTGTGCAAGGGGGAAGGTGACATCAGCGGGGACAGCGACAGCCTGGCAGCTGTGGCTGGGGTCCCTCCCGTGCCCACCTTACCGGAGCAGTGGATGCCATCGCCGCTGTAGCCGGGGAGGCACTCGCAGGTGGCGCGGCCGTCGCCGCGGGACAGGCACCGCGCCCGGTCCCCCGGGGCACAGGGGTGCCGCCCGGCCTCGCAGGGGTCACTCGGCGGTGCCAGCGCTGCGGGGACAGGACAGGGGTGATCAGGACACGTCCAGGAGTTGGGGACACCCCGGCTGGGGACGGCACTTACGCACACACGCCCGCCCGTCCCCCGCCGGCTGGAACCCGGCGCGGCACTCGCAGCGGTGACTGCCCGGCACGTTGTGGCACACGGAGAAGGGGCCGCACTGGCTCAGGCCCTCGGCGCACTCGTCCACATCTGGGGAGAGGAGGGGACACCGGGAACCCCGATGGTGGTGGGGAACCCCCATCTTTGGGCTCTGGCAGGGAATATCCCGCCCCGTGCTGCCCATCCCATGTCTGTCACTGTCACTGTCTGTCACTTAATCAACTACAGAATTAACTTTCCAATCAGCTCAAAACAAAAGGGAAAAAAGAACAGGACTGGTTTTGGCGTACAGTTTTGATAAAGAAGCATGCATTCAAGGCCTACTTATATTCTGGACTATTTGGAGTTTAAAACTTGGTTTCCTTCTCCTGAAATTAAGTGATCAGATTGGTCACTTAACCTGGGATTTTAGGAGAAGGAAATTTGTTCCTTATTGAAAGGCAGGATCCTTGAATTCCTCACCAGCATCACTCACTGGCACTGGGCAGCTTCTTGTGGAAAGGGACTCCAAATTTGGAAGATAAATTTGCAATGTGATAGGAAAGCAGCATCGAAGCTGGCTGCATTTATGAAACACCAGGATTATTTTTCCACTGGTTCTGCTTTTTTCCTGCCTCTCCTTTTTTTCCCTCCTCTTTTTTGTTTGCTCCCGGAGCGCTTCCCCAGGGACCCTCCAGCACCCTGCCTCAGTTTCCCCCTATGACCCATCCCTATGCTTGGTGAAGCTCCGTGGGTGCTGTGACATCCCAGAATCCCAAATACCAGTGACCACCTTGGTGCCTGATGGGGCACAGAACCCCCCCAGGTCCCCCCCAGCCCCGCTGACCTTGGCAGCCCCGTCCATCCCCGCGGTAGCCGGCCGGGCACTCGCAGGTGTACTCGGTGCCCACGCCAGGCTGGCAGCGCGCCGGCGCCTCGCACGTGTGGGTGCCATCGTGGCATGGGCTCACCCCCGGATTCTCAGCATCATCTGTGGGCACAGAGGAATGTTAGGGGGGAATAAGACATCTGGGAGGCACAGGGAGTGACCATCCCGGTGCAGGCATCACCGCTGTGCCACGGCGCCTTTGTGCCACGCAGGAAACCGCGGCCGCGCCAGTCCCAACACGCCAGCAGCGCTGCGGCTCAAACTGCTCTGAAAACGCCTCTATTTTGGCTGATTTTGGGCAAAGCGAGCACACCGCGGCTTTGGGAGATGGCTGGCACCCTGGATTGGCACTTGGGGGCGGGTGCTGGCGCTCACCTGGTGCCGGGCCGATGCGGGCGGCCAGGGCGTAGCGCAGGACGTGCTCGTGGCTGTCGAAGAGGGCGAAGGCGCGCGCCACCGAGAGCCGCTGGCGTGCCGGCAGCCGCGCGTGCGGGCACCCCGGGAAGGTGATGTTCTGGCGCAGGCGGTAGGACAAGGTCTGGTTGGCAGTGCCCGCCACCACCACGTATTCCCGCTGGCCTGAGGATGTCACGGCTGCCCGGACGGCACGGAGAACCCCGTGGGATGTGGGGGAAAACGTCAGCGTTGATGTGTTCTCGGATGTTTTTGGGTGTTCAGGGGTGGCGTGTGAGGAACTGAAGGCAGGTGAGCACAGCTCTTACCTGAGCTGGAGTAGGAGTAGAGTTCCTTGTAGGGAGTGATGTGGACGGTGACATTCTCCGGCAGGAAGGGCACCTCACCTTGGATGTGTGTCCTGAGGCTCAAATAATTGTCCGGCCCCAGGCCCTCGGCCATCTGAGTGACCTGCACCGTCTCCCCGCCGGGGTAAAACGTCACCTCCAGGCTCTGGGTGAATTCAGCGCCTGGGCAGGAAAAGAGAACGGGCACCATTTGTAGGGACAGCCCCAAATTGTCCTTCCATGCTAGTCCAGCACACCCATGGAGGTGTCACAGCAAGAGATGACAGCAAGCTGAGAGAGGCTTTGCAGAAACCACAGAGCTGCCCTAAACCCCTCACCACCCCCCCCTAAAGAGCCACCCCGCAGAAGCCACAGCACACCCCAAATCCCCGCTCACCGGTGATGCTGAAGCCGTTCTCAGAGCCAGGCTCCTCCAGGGCGAAGAGCCAGGCGAAGAGCCCCCCGACGGGCAGCAGGGGCAGCAGGGCGCGGGCGGCGGGCTGCGGCACCCCGCTGATGGCCGTGTAGGCTCTGCCGTCGCTGCCCACGATGTAGGCGTGCAGATCCACGTCCTGGAAGCGGACGGATGCCCGTCCCACCCTCAGGCTCCCGCTCACCTTCCCGTTGAGGCGATGCACGGCCCCTGGGCGGGGAGACGGGCACCCCTGGCAGCGGCCGCCCAGGCACGGGCTGCCCGTCCCCGCCGCCCGCCCCGCGTACCTTCGGGCAGGCACTGCCGCCCGTTGCCGTAGAAGGTGGCCCGGCAGTGGCAGCAGAAGCCGGCGGCGTAGTCGGTGCAGAAGGCGTGAGGGGAGCACTGCCCGTGGTGCTGGGCACACGTCTCCTTGCTGGCTGCGCTGTAGGTGAACACTGGGGGACAAAGGGGAGGAGGTTGGGGACGCGGTGACAAAGCCAGCCCCGCACAGGCTTTGGGGTGGGTGCTTTGCCTTCTTGGCCCTAAAAACACCGCCTGGAAATGAGCCAGCTGGCAGTGGCGGTTCCCAAAGGAGCCACCCGGGATGCAGAGGGGTGCTGGAGGGTTTGGAACCTGTCGCCCAATTTCAGGCAGATCTGACAGAGGGCAGGAGATCAGATTCCTGAGGGTATTTTTGGGAGACAGCTGGCTGGGGACGGGGCTCTGCTCCTCCAGGCACGTGCCACGGCAGCTCCACAGCTGGCTGGGTGGCAGGGAGGGCAGAAAGGCCAACCCTGGCCTCGTGCTGGGGGCTGTCCCCTGAGCATCCCACCCCATCCCACACTCCAGGCCTCCTGCCTTTTCCATTGGCAAGCCTGGCAGGCAGCGGGATTGGGCTGAGAGGAGCTGAGGGGCAGCAGCTTTGCAGGAGAGGCTCCTCCAGCACCAGCCGCTCGGGAAGGGATGAACTTGCAGCCAGGGGCTGTTTTTAGGGAGCCATCCCCGCTCGGTCACTGTCCCCACTGGGTCATCACCCCATGAGGTCATTGTCCCCGACGGGCCATCGCTCACCATCGGGGTTGAAATGCACGTCCTCCTCCACGCCCACGCCGTGCTGGCCGGAGCTGTAGGAGGAGGGGCTGGCGGAGTGGCTCTGCCGGGTGGCACCGTCCCCGCCGGGCTGCAGCCAGCGGCCCCGCTCCTGGCTGTCCCTCCTGCCGGGGACAAAGCCCAGGAGCACCGGGGACTGGGATCCGAGGCTGGGGCGCTGTGCCGTGGCTGTGTGGCTGGACAGGGGGTGGGTGTAGCTGGCGGTGCCGGGGTTGGGGTGCTGGGGGTGGCTCTGAGGCACAGCAGGAGCAGCTCCCTCACCACCCCCCGGCTCCACCTGCTCCACGCTGCCCACGTGGAAAACCCACACGCCGGGGATTCCCGTGTTGCTCTCCCTGTGGAGACATGAACATCATCACAGCCATGCTGGAAAAGCCACCCCAGATGTGCCACCACCCCTCCAGGACCCCAGTGTAGCTCCTGTGCATGTGGGGCTGAGCTCCTGATGCAGCCCCCAAATTTTTCCAGGCTCTAAGAGGCTCCAGAGCTGGGAGGAGGTGACCCTGCTCCCCACCCCCAGAGCCCCCCAGGTGCCACTGACCTCTCCAGGCTCCTCAGAGCCTGCTCGCTGCTGGCCAGGCTGTGGAAGAGCCCGTCCCTCTTGGGGTCATCGCCGTCCCCCCAGCTGAAGCCCACCCTGGCTGGCAGCTCCAGCTGGACGTTGTAGGACTCCTTGGGCCGCGTCCCCAGGAACTGGAGGCCCCCGTGGGGGTAGAGGAAGATGGTGTAGGTGTCCTCCTCGTTGTAGGCTATGACTGCCTGGAAGGTGTTGAGCTGCCAAGGGGAGAGAGGGACAGATGGATGGAATGGAGGGGCAGGAACACACAGAGGAGTGAAGGAAAGGGAGGAGCAGGGATGGGAGAGGCAGCCCCAGACACACCACAGGGCATGGGAGAACCCCAAAAGGGCCCTCCAACAGAGAGCAACTCCATGGGGCCAGGCTGGGAGAGCTGGGGGTGCTCACCTGGAGAGGAGAAGGCTCCAGGGAGAGCTCAGAGCCCCTTGCAGGGCCTAAAGGGGCTCCAGGAGAGCTGGAGAGGGACTGGGGACAAGGGATGGAGGGACAGGACACAG
>VZTZ01014595.1:52358-73132 GCA_013400955.1 Drymodes brunneopygia
GGGATGGGATGGGATGGGATGGGATGGGATGGGATGGGATGGCTGCACTGGTGTGCCTGAGCCCAGAATTCCTGCAGAGCACCTCTGGAATTGCTGCTCCAGTCCTTTGGGAGGCTGGAAGCAAAGCAGAGCTGCCTTTCCACGCACAGGAACCCTCCCTGGGCTCCAGAGGGTGTGATCCACGTTAAATTGGATTAAATTAATTAGGCAAGGAAGTGATTTCAGGGGACATGAAAACATGGCTGGGCTTCCCATCCGGCTCTGCAGTGGCTCCAGGGCTTCCCATGACACAGGGAAATGTCACATTTGGCTTTGCCACTGCTGCCTTCTGCTTTTGCAGCTGCTTTTGCATCTCTGCATCCCCACGTGAAACTTTTCCTCTGAGTCCTTCGGGGCACCCACATCTCCCGGTCTGAAAGAGGGATCAGCCTTTCCCAGGGGTTGTTTTTGGAATCCCAAACTTCACAGGATAAAAATCAGAGCCCGGTGCCCGGCACTGAGACCCAAAAGGAGTAATTTGGGGGCTGTCCCCTGTCACTGTGAGGGGTGATGAGACCTTGGAAGCAGCAGGGCTGGGCAGAATTACCTCAAGTGAAACCAAATACACCCAAGAGATCCAGAACAAATTTTTGTGTGGGAATAAATTCCTTGTGCCACATCAGTTCCACTTGGGAATCCTGCAGTGGAATCCACGGGCTGGGATCCCTGTATCAGCCTCCCCACCCTCCCAGCCAGGAATTCCATCCCAATATCCCACCCATCCCTGCCCTCTGGCACTGGGAAGCCATTCCCTGTGTCCTGTCCCTCCATCCCTTGTCCCCAGTCCCTCTCCAGCTCTCCTGGAGCTCCTTCAGGCCCTGCAAGGGGCTCTGAGCTCTCCCTGGAATATTCTCCATGTGAGCACTCACAGCTCTCCCAGCAGAGCCTTGAATTTTCAAGCTTTTTTGCAATACATGAATAGAAATAATAATTTTCATTCTGGCTTTTGTGTTCAGCATTGCAGGGGGTGAAGGTCTCACGTGGCTTTTCCCCAGATTTGCATAAACTCTCCATTTCTCAAGCCTAACAAAATTTATTTTAGCTGTGGGTGTGACCTCCTCACTTGGAAGGTCTGTGCCCAGACATTTTCTCGTGTAATTCTGTGTTTCTCTCACTCTGACACAAAAACAACAACCTGAACATCCTGGTTTAGTGCAAGGCTGGAATAAGATGGGCTTTAAGGCCTCTTCCAACTTAAATATTCCATGATTCCACAGAGGTGCAGCCCTCCTGCTGCTGGTTTTTCCTTGCAGATGGAGCTGGGTGTGCTGGGAGGGTGGGATGGAGGATCCTGGGATGGGGCTGAATTCCTCTATCCCTGTATCCTTGTATCCCTGTAGCCCTGTAGCCCTGTAGACCTGCATCCCTGAATTCCTAAATTCCTGCATCCCTGAATCCCTGAATCCTTGCATCCCTGTATCTCTGAATTCCTGAATCCCTGTATTCCTGTATCTCTGAATCCCTGTATCCCTGAATTCCTGTATTCCTAAATTCCTGAATTCCTGCATCCCTGTACCCCTGTATCCCTGAATCCCTAAATTCCTGAATCCCTGCATCCCTGCATCCCTGTACCCCTGTATCCCTGAATCCCTAAATTCCTGAATCCCTGAATACCTGCATCCCTGAATTCCTTTGTTCCTAAATTCCTGAATTTCTGTATCCCTGTATCCCTGTATCCCTGAATCCCTGTATCCCTGTATCCCTGAATTCCTGAATCCCTGTATTCCTGTATCTCTGAAGCCGTGAATCCCTGAATTCCTGTATTCCTAAATTCCTGATTTCCTGTATCCCTGTATCCCTGAATCCCTAAATTCCTGAATCCCTGCATCCTTGTATCCCTGAATCCCTGTATCCCTGAATTCCTGCCCGGATAGAGCAGAGCCCCCCTCCAGCTGGGGATGTGCTGCTCCACAAAAACCAACCAGAAGGACTGGGAAAAATCCAGCCAGAGCTCCGGATGACCCGCAAGTGACTGGAAACAGAGAAAAGGGAAAGTTTTACAAGCCTGGCTGGGCCGTGGAGCTAAAAATACAGCGGCAGAGGCTCGGGGAGGGACGGGGAGCCCGAGGCCGCCGCTGGTTTGTGCCGGCCCGGCGCTCGCCCCCGGAGAAAGTCCGGTCCCTTGGGAGCATCCCGATGAGGTGTGAGGGAATTTATATCCTCGCTCCCCGCTCTCCATCCCGCAGGGAGGGCGGGGTCGCTCCTCCCCCGGTGCCCACGGGCTTTTCCAGAGGTTGGGAAGGGGTTCCTCGTGTCCCCTGAGGTGGGGAATGTGTTGGGGACGCTCCTGGAAGTCGCCAGGGTTTCCCGTGCCAGGCTGCTTTTTTCAAGCGGATTTCCCTGAAATGTGCGAACATCCACGTCCATCAAACCCGCAGGGAAATGCTGCCCCATCTGCCAGAGCTGGGGCTGTTCCCAAACCTTCCAAACTGAGCGACCCAAATCTTCCAAAACAAGAGACTAAACACTGTCAAACTCACAGCGGGCATGTGGGTTTTATAGGGGCCATAAAAGCTTCAAGGCATCGTGGATTGCTCACCATCCTGCCCACTGTGTGATGAACCTGTGACCTCTCCCCAAAAAAAACCCACTTATTAGGAAAAATCAGGACCCCATCAGCAGCCTCGTGAGCTGAGCTCATGTGAGGAGGAGGAGGAGAGCAAAGGTCTTGGGGTTTCCAAGCAAGTCAGGCCATAAATCTTTGTAGGGTTTCGTGTGCCAGCTCTGGTTTTGCTGTGGTTCCTGCTGGGCTGCCCCAGATGCAGAAGGTGCCATTTTGTGGCTGAATTAAAAACTCCCTGAAAAACCACCTGTAAATCCTGTTTTTCTGAGCAGCTGGGTTGTGAGTGAGCTCCTGCCATGGCCAAAATTCCAGCCCTCAGGTCTGGCACGTCCCATCCCTGGGAGTGTCCCAGGCCAGGTTGGACAGGGCTTGGAACAGCCTGGGATAGTGGAAGGTGTCCCTGCTCGTGAGAATGAGATGAGCTTTAAGGTCCCTTCCAACCCAAACCATTTTGGGATTCTGTGGCTGCTCTGCCTCAGTTTCCAGGGGATGGTGTTGGGACAACCCCCAAGAGCTCCTTGAGCCCATCACCCACCCCAAATCCACCCTCCTCCCTCTACACTGCAACTTCAGCCCTAAAAAGCACCTGGAAGGTGCTGGATGAGCAGCACAGCAGGGATTGGCAGAACTGGGATGGATAAATCCGTTGTGGATTCATTTATTGGGACCCCACCACCCCAAACTCCGCAGCAGGGACGAGCTTTTTATCAATGTGCTCGTGTGAGGGCAGGAGGAAATGGCGAGGGCCAGCACAGATGTGAAACATCAAAGCAGACGGAGTTTTGAACGGAGTTAAAAAGAAAAGTCTCTGTTTACAAGCAGCCGTTCCAGGGCGGTTTTGGAGCCTGTTTATCCCTGGCCATTCGTGCTACCAGAGCTCTGGCCATGGGGTTTGTCACGGGGACTGGATGTGTACATGAGACAACATTTATTTGTCATGAGCAGCTGCTGCTTCCTCTGCTCCAGACCTTTTCCAGACCTTTTCCATTTCCCAATTGGCTCGTGTGGTCTCTCCGAGGGCCCTGCAGAGCCTGGGTTGAGCCCCAGATCCATCAGGATGAGTCCTCAGCTTTCACTCCCAGCAAATCCATGCCTGGGGAAAGGCAGGAGCAGCCCATGCCCTGCTGAGGGGCTCTGCCGAGAGCTCCCTGGGGCTGCTGGAGGAAGCTGCTCATCCTCTTGGAATGATCACGTCAGGCAGCAGTTTTTGGAAAGCTGTGGAGTGGCTCCTGCTTCCTCCAGCACCCCGGGTCATCGCCAGTCCCTGGGGATGTTCCTGGAATTCCTCCTGTCTGCTGCAGGACAATGGCCCTGGGGGGGATTGAGGAGGAGCAGGGAGCCTCTGGAAACCTCGTGCAGCTCTGCAAATGGGGATGGGGACGCAGGAAAGGGGGCAAGAGAAAAGGGAAAGGAGATAAGGGATGGGGAACAAGGAAAAGGGGATGGGGAAGGGAAATGAGAGAAGGGAAAGAAAAGAGGACAAGTGAAAGGGAGCAAAAGAAAAGGGATGGGGGATAAGGGATGGGGAACAAGGACAAGGGGAAGGAGATGGGAAATGAGGAAAAGGGAAAGAAAAGAGGACGGGGAAAGGGGCAACAGAAAAGGGAATGGGGATAAGGGACAGGGGACAAAGGAAAGGGGAAGGGGATCAAGGGAAAGCAAGAGAAAAGGGAAAGGGGGCAAGAGAAAAGGGAATGGGGATAAGGCACAGGGGATAAAGGAAAGGGGAGGAGGATGGGAAAAGAGGACAGCAAGGGGAAAGGAAAAGGAAATGGAAAAGAGGGCAAGGACAAAGGATAGGGGAAGGAGGATGGGGAAATGAGAAAAGAAAGTGGAAAGGAAAAGGGGACAGGGACAAAGGAAAGGGGAACAGAAAAGGGGAAGGAAAAGGGGACAGGGACAAGGGAAAGGGAAGAGAAAAGGGGAAGGGGAAATGGGGCAAGAGAAGATGGAAAGGGGACAAGGGACAGGAATAAAGGAAAGGGGAAGGGGGTCAGGGGAAAGGAAGACAAAAGGGAAAAGGGGCAAGAGAAAACAGAAGGGAAGGGGGGCAGGGGACAGGGCACAAGGGACAAGGGACAAGGAAAGGAGGAAGGGGATGGGAGAAAGGGAAGAGAAAAGGGGAAGGGGCCAAGGGGAAAAAACGACAAGGGAAAAGCTGCCAGGCTCTGTCCTGGTGTGCCTGGCCACTGGAATGGCTGTGCCCGGCTGGTTTCTCACTGAGTGGCATTTTGCCATCATCCCTCCATTCATTACCTTTTGCATTCCCCAATTCTGGCAGCCAATCAGCCCTGGGAACCTCAGCATTCCCTGCAAGATGCTCAGGGCCCTGGAGGCTTGGTGCTGCCGGGACAGCAAAACACAGAACCCCTGACGTGCCTGAGAGGGCTCAGGCCTCCAAACCAAACACCAGAACACCCAGGGCAGGACATCCGCTGGGTCAAGGAGCTCTTTCCCCCCTCGGAGAGCTCCTTCCCCAAGTGGTTTGCTCAGCATTTTCCTCCTCGCTGGAATTTCTGCTCCAGCCAGGCCGGTTCTGCCTCCCTGGGCACGGCATTTTCCTGCCAGGGCATCCCACTGGTGCCACTTCCAGCTGCAGCACGGAGCAGCTGGGCTCAGCTTCAAGTACCCAGTGCTCCCAGGGTGCCAAACACTTCTGCAGAGCTCCACAAGAGCTGTTCCCTCAATTATTCATGGTCGGGATGAATGCGCGGCAGTTGTTGGAATAAATCAGGGTTTGCAAGGTTTATAATCAATAATCTCCCATCAAAAGGAGGCTGGAGGGCCCTGGGGTGTCACCTCCCTTCTGTCTGGGGGAGTTGGAGCAAAAATTGAGCATGGGACAGCTTTTTGAGGGGGATCAGCTCTGCCTGGGCATGGCAGGGATGCTCTCAGGGGTATCTGCTGCCAGTGCCCACCCAAAGCCCCTGGAGCACATTCCCCACCCCCTGCCAGGACAAGGATTCAGGTCCAGTCACCAAACACCATCACGTGCCTGCTTTGCTCTATTTTTTCCCTCTGGGGAGGGAAAATGTGTTTTCTCACATTTTTCTGAAGTCACTGTGTGTTTTTAGAAGGACGTGCTAAGCCAGGGAGGATTTCTTCTGGCGGGAGTGTTTTCTCTCAGACTCTCCTTCACACAGCAGTGCCCAGTGCATTTTTAAAATCCTATTTAATTGCTCTTTCACCTCTGCTTGGATTCACTGGTGCCTTCCTGGGAGTGGAAGGCTGCTGGCAGACCATGGGACCAAAATTCACAGGGGACACTTTTGGGGTCCCCATCCTTGCAGGGATCCTTGTCCTGGAATCAGGATCCCTGTTCTTCTATGGGTTATTCCTGTCCTTGTGGGGATCATTGTGAGATTCTCATCCTCACAGAGGGTCTAAACTTCTTGCAGAGTGTCCTTGTCCTCCTGTGAGGTTCCTGTCCTTGAACAGGACACCCCTGCCCTCTTAGGGGATGGCAGCAGCCGAGGGGAGCAGGGTGTCCCCCACAGGGACACATTCCAGGGGGGACAGCCAGGATGGAAGAGGACAAGGAGTCAGCTGAAAATCCAGTTTTTGGGACATTCCCAACACAGAGCAGCAGCTGCTGTGGTCTGGAAAATCCCACAGAGCCTCATGTTGGGGGTATTAGAGCAGGACAGGGCAGGCAGAGGTCACTGTGAGAGGGCAATGGCCAGGAGAGCAGGGAGGGATGAGCAAGAGCTGAGCTCTGCAGAGAATAAAGTGACCAATGTCAGCACTGGCAGCTGGGAATGGGGGCTGGGAGGGACAAAAAGTCACCTTTCTCTGTCTGGGCATGAAAATGGACCTGGCTGTAAATCCAAGAAAAATGATCTCCCGTCACAGAATCACAGATTGGTTTGGAGGGATCTTAAAGCTCATCTTGTTCCCACCCCCTGCCATAGGCAGGGACATCTTCCACTACCCCAGGGTGCTCCAGACCCTGTCCAGCCTGGCCTTGGACACTGCCAGGGATCCAGGGGCAGGCACAGCAAATCTGGGCACCCTGTGCCAGGGCCTCCCCACCATCACAGCCAGGAATTCCTTCCCAATATCCCATCCATCCCTGCCCTCTGGCAGTGGGAAGCCATTCCCTGTGTCCTGTCCCTCCATCCCTTGTCCCCAGTCCCTCTCCAGCTCTCCTGGAGCCCCTTCAGGCCCTGCAAGGGGCTCTGAGCTCTCCCTGGAGCCTTCTCCTCTCCAGGTGAGCACCCCCAGCTCTCCCAGCCTGGCTCCATATCCCAGATTTCAAGCAGCAGGGTGCTCCCAGCACCACTGGAGCTCTCGATTTCCCTGCACAGGAGGTTGGGGGCACAGAGGAGTTTGGGCTGTGCTGGATCAGGAGATCTGGAGAGCAGAGCAGGGTTACAGAGTCCCTGCATCCGATGACTCAATTCCAAACCATCCCTGGGATCTCAGGGCGATGTTGCTCAAGAAAAAAAAAAAATCATGGCAAGCTGAGGAGGTCCAAAGGAAATGGACAACAGGAGGCTTGTGATTAAATGGCTTTAACTCACATCCTAAAGACATAGATCTGCTTGGGGAGCTGTTTGGGGACAGGAATGTGTAGGGCTGGCCCTGCTGGCTCACATTGAACGTCTCTTTGTAGCTTGACTCCACCAGCAGACATGAGCTGGGATTTAGGGAATGAGTCCAAGGACAGGGGAAGCCAGAGGAACCTCAGCTGGCGATGGCTGATGGTTGCCAAAAGGCAACCCAGCCCCTTTCTGATGGGATCCCCACGCCCAAAGCACTTAGGGACCATCCAGGGATTTATCCATGGGTGGGGAACCCACCTTGTGGGGACAAGGGATATTGGGGGTGTCCTCCCGGGGGGAAAATCTGGGAATTGCAGCCAGCTGGCCCCTCTGCCATGGCAGGACATGGGGAATAGTTGAAGCTCTGCCATCAGGAGCCAGGGCCGGCTGGGCTGTGTTGGGAAGCCTTTCCCATTCCCTGGGAATCAGACTGCAGAGATAAAGCAAAAATATGTGAGACCTGTCCCAGCTGGAGCAGAGTCCTTCAAACGCACTGCTGGCTGCGAGAAAGGAAGAGAGAAATCCCTGCTGGGGAAAAAATTCCAGCTTTTTCTCTTACTCAGCCCAGGGTGACCTGTGTGTCATCCCTGGAATCTCACAGCCTTCCTGCATCCTCCTGGCCAGGCTGCCCCAGTGGGGAGTGCCCCTGGCACCTGGCAGTGTCCCATCACCCAGAGCCTCTTTGCTGTGGGGTGGCACCGCTGGGTCACCGCTGTCCCAAAAAGCCACAGGACTTCCCAGGCCATGATTCAGGAGGGATTTCCTCCGGCCAGGGCAGCGCTGCCCCCGGGGTGACACAGCCTGAATCACATTCCCACCCTCCCATTTCACTCTCCCTGGCTTTCTCCTGAGCTGCTTTACTCCCAGGGAAGGACATCCCTGTTTGCCCAGTGCCAGCAGTGGGGACAGTCCCTGCTGGGCATCCCTGTCCTGGTGGAGGGAGGGACCCGTCTGCTCCCAGTGCAGAAAGCTGCACACACCAGTTGCAAACTGGGAGAGAGGATTTGGTGTCCCTCTGGATGGACAGGGAGAGGGAAGGCTGGATGCCACCCTCACCCTGCCCTGCTCCTGCTGGGGGCTCTGCTGCCAGGATGGCCACCCTGCTGTCCTTGGGGTGGTGACAGTGCCACACAGGAGGTGACCCACAGCCAGCATTGCTGCTGGGACCTCCAAACCTTTGGGGACCAATGTCCCACCCTGCTCCATCCAAGAACCCAAGGCTGCAGCATCACGTCTGAGCTGGGAGCCACAGACATTCCCAAATCCTGCTCCAACACCACTGGAAACCATGGAGTGAGCATAAACAGGTTGGGTTTTGGTGGCTTTTTTATTTATGGATTTTGGGTTTTGCTGATGCCCCAGGGACGGGGGTGAGTGGGAACGTGGAGCACTGCCAGGTGGGACACAGGGACACAGAAATGTCACAGGCAGCCCTATAATTAAGCCAGCACTTAATTAAGGCTCCGAAAGCACTTTGAGTGCATCCTTGCTGAGGAAGACTCCGGTGAGGAGCTCGGAGAAGGAGAAGGAATGAAACACGATCCTGCCTGCACCTGGAGCCTGTGGGGCCTCACTGCTGCCTCCTCCCCAGCCTGAGGGGAAGAGCAAGGAGAGGCAAGAGACCTGGAGCTTCTGGGATTTGTCCCTCTGGGGTTCTCAGCTGGAGCCAGAGCCCCTGAGGATGGTGTGGCAGAGCTGCCAGCTCATCTTTTTTGTGCTCTTCTTAAAAGGAGGAGGAAGGATGAGTGTCACCAGGGTGGGACACAGGAGGGGACAGTGGCCAAGTGACTCAAACTGGTCATTCCCACCCTGGTTGGTGGCTTAGCTCATTCCCAACACCTGGAGATGGGTTTTGTCACTGTTTGTGCTTTTGGGGGCTGGGCCCTTCCTGGGGAGTGTGTAGGGGGTCAGGGAGAGGCAGGATGGGACTCTGGACACATTCCCCAGGCAAGGAATCCCACCCTGATATTCCTGGTGCCTGTCCCTGCTCCCTGCTTGGATTTACCCCCGGCTCTGGCTCAGTGGGAGCAGGCTGAGGTTTCTGAGCTCCAAGCTGAGTGTCTGGAGTGGGGAATCTGCTCCATCCCTCTGTCACCTTGTGCCCTCCAGAAGCACACAGCCCCCTGGAATCCAAAGGTGCAGATTCCTGGGAGCCAATGAGATTTTCTGGGTGCTGGTACCCACATTTCAGCATCCCTGTCCTGACAAGGAGGGAGATGCTGCTTTTCACCTACTCCATGGAGTTTCACCAGGTCCATAGGATGGGATGTCTCCAAAAGAAGCCCCACAGATCCCCCACTGCCACAGGAAGGGTAATTCATGGACAAACACTGGTCATGCCCCTTTCCCATCTCCATCCCCTGTGTCTGGGAGCTGCCCTGGGCTGGGGGACAGCCCACAGACACCATTCCAGCTTTGCTCCTGAAAGCTTTTCCAGCTATTTTTGGGCAGCAATTGCCTTTCCAAATATTTGCCTTGGTGCTGATGCCTGGCCCCACTTACAGCTGGGGGTCCCTCTCTGCTCCCTGATGAGCTGGACTCTCCCAGCTGCAGCATCCCTTGAACTTCCATATCCAGGATCCCACCTCTCCCCATGGGTCACTTCTCCCACCCATCTCCCCACAGCAGGTCCAGGATCCACACGGAGTCACCTCAGCCCTGCAAAGCTCCCACTCCCCAACATGAGTCACTCACAAACCCAGCTGCAGGAGGCTCCAAATGCAGCAGGAACCTGAGGAGATGCTCCATGCACTGCATCAAGGCTCTGCTCTCACCTCTCCTCCAGGCAGGACTGCTCCTGGAGCAAGACTGGGATAGGGACACCATGGATTTCAACCCCAAGAGCCTGCTTCAGCCCTGGGGACAAGAGGAAACGGCCTCAAGTTGCTCCAGAAGAGTTTTAGATTGGATATTAGGGAAAATTTCTTCATGGAAAGGGTTGCCAAGCACTGTCACAGCTGCCCAGGGCAGTGGTGGAGCCACCATGCCTGGAGGGATTTAAAAGCTCTGTGGATGTGGCACTTGGGGACATGATTTGGTGGGACTTTGCAGCGCTGGGGGAAACGGTCTGACTGGATGATCTTAGAGGACTTTTCCAACTGAAATGGTTCCAGGATTCCATGATTCCATGGCTTTGCCCTCTCTGAAGCTCCTGGATTTTACTTTTTGTGGATCCACGTGCACAGCAAGCTTGGACAGTGACCAACAGACAGAAACACCACCGAGTTTAGCAATAGCACCATTTGTGTTGCCAACAAGTCAAGAAATCCCAGCTGATGGGCTCTTGCCCATCTCCCCTCCCCACTGGAGAGCCCAGCTTGCCCTGCAGGGCTGCAGCAGAGCTGGGAGCCTTCCCACCCCAGCCTGGCTGGGGAACCGTCCCGTGCGTTACCACGGAGCTGAATCATGGCCTTGCAGCCGCTCTTTCAACACACAGGAGGGGTTTGGCAATTCCACGGGCTATTAATAGAGCCAGGCTGCTCTCCTGGGCCCCACGCCGTGCTGGAGGGGTGAGGGAGAGCAAAGCAAACTCTCAGGGAGGTGAAGGGCTGAGTTTACCTAAGGAGAGGTCGGGAAATTACCTGTCGGGGAGCAGGAACAGAGCGCTGCCCTCTCCCCACTTATCGCTCGCCGTCTCCACGTCGGCTCCAATGAGCCAGGAGGGAACAATGCACAATGAACAGCAATGTCCCAAAGGGGACGTGCCAGACCTCTGCTCCCTGCCACCTCTGCTCCCTCCACAGCCCCGTGGAACCCTGGGGGCTCCAGCTTTTTTGGGAAAGGCACAGGGAAGGGATTATAGTGGGATGGCCCATGGTGGTTGCCGCTCTTCCAGGCTGGACTTTGACTTCACCTTCTGGGTGTGAGTCACGAGCAGTGAGGCCCCTGCATGGACCTGGCCTGGGAGCAGAGCAGGAGGGCAGAGCTGTGGGTGCAGTGCCAGGACAGGCTGGAGGTGGAGCACGTCCGTGGGAAGGGCAAACACAGACAGAAGGTGTTCTGTGAGGAGCTGGTTTGGATTGCTCTTCCCAGCTTCCATCTCAATCCCCACGAGGATGAAGCCAATCACTGCCTGTGCAGAAGGGATGGAAACCTCATCCTGGCCACCCTGTAAGCAACAGGTTGGGGGCTGGGGGCGATTTGTATTTTTACCAGTGGAAGTGGCAGGTGGAAGAGCCACCCTACACAACAGGGAACCCCATCCTGCTCAGCCACCAGCCCTTATCTCACAGCCCAGCTCCATCCTGCACCTGCTCCCTCCCCTCCTCAGCCACCTCCGACTGCCATTACGGCATCCATCGCTTTCCATCCCACCCCGGACCAACATCTGTCTGTCTGTCTGTCCCCAGATTGTCCCTGTTTGGTCCCCCACACCGACAGGCAGCAGTGTGGGCTCAGGGAGTTGGTTTGGGAGGGGACACACTGTGGGCTGGGGACACACGGGCAGTGATGGATACACCAGGCAGGATCCTCCTCCATCCCCTCAGGCGATGCCGAGGGCACAGGGAACACACCCAGGGTACCAGGATGGATTGCATCACCCTGGCTGTCCCCAGGGGTGGGCTGAGGTCTGGAGGAGGCCATTCCAGACACCCTGGGCAGCAGCCCAGCCTCACCCGGCAACTCCGGACAAACATTCCCCGGCAGGGCCCTGCGGCAGGGGCGGGTGCTCCCTGGCAGGGATCTCGGCCAAGCCGTGCCGGAGAGGAACCTGCCCTGCAGGGAGAGCATCTCCGAGCCAGCAGATGGGATGGAGTGACTGCTTCTCCCTGTCCCCAGCCCTGCCAGCCATTTGGAAACTCTCAGGCAATTGGGGACGAGAGCCAGCTCACCAGGTCGTGTCCTGCTCCACATCCTGGCAGCGCTGCTGGAATGTGTCCAGGCAGATCTGTCCTTCCCGTGGCCCTGCTCCTGCCTGGCAGCATCTCCCTCCTGGGGACCGTGTCCTCTCCTGCCTCCTCCCTGCTGCAGCCGCCTCTTCTGTGTCCTGCAGCTGCATCCCAGACCAGAGCCTGGCCATGGGATGAGGCTTGCAGGGACTGTGGCCATCCAGCAGTGGTCTAGGATGGGTTGAGAATTTGGAAACTCTCAGGCAATTTGGAAACTCTCAGGCAATTTGGAAAATCCACCTTGCAACACAAGGGCTTGGCTCCCACCACCCTGGTTCTGCTCAAAGGGTGAAAAACCTGTGGTTGCTTCCAATGTGCCACAGCTTGGAGACCACTCCCTCTAAAAGCTTTTAAACATGGAAAACACAACACACACCTTTAATATTCCCTCTGTCCTGCAGTGAGCAGTGCTGCCAGCCTTCCTCCCTCCTAACTGATGATTTGTGGGATTCTTTGAGGAGGGGGACACACCAGAGGATCACAGAATATCCTGAGTTGGAAGGGGCCAACAAGGAGTGCACGGAGAATTTCCTGTTGTTTTGGACAATAAATTGTTTTGCTTTCAGGACAAGCACATAATCCTTTTTTGGGTGTGTGTATATCTTTGTTTTATCTTCTGACAATTTAAACACCCCCTGAAAGGCTCTTGAAGCACATCCAAATGTCCACTGCAATGAAGTCCCACCAGAAGAAGGGTTTGGTCTGAAGCTGTAGTTGATCCGTATCAGTCAGGAAATCTCCAACACCACCAGGGAGGCAGAGCTGTGGTTGATTCAGACAAACACGGTTTTGATCGTTAAATGGTTGAAGAGGGAGCTGATAACATCAGTGTCCCCGGTGACCTCACCTCACTTGAGCAGCAGCATTGACACAGGGAGGTTGATGAGCACGCAGACCTTGCTGCCTTCTGTGTGCAGGACAGCATCCTGCTGCTCCAGGGTCATGGCACAGGACAGACCCTGCTCCTCCAGCCTCCTGGGAATCACTCTGCCCCTCACAGCTGCCCCCCAGAACACGAGCTCTGCCTCCCCTGCCTCACTTCTCAGCCAAGGCTGTAATTCCAGGCCAGGCTGGATGGGGCTCAGAGCAGCCTGGGACAGTGGAAGGTGTCCCTGCCCATGGCAGGGTTCCACTGGATGCCCTTTAAAGGTCCTTTTCAACCTAAACCGCTGTGGCTCTGATCCCATAAACACCCTCTGAGTGTTTCTTTCCACCCCACAGAGCTGGAGTTGTTGGAAACAGCCAAGAGCTGCAGCATTTCCTCTGGTGGATGAGGAAACTTTGGGATGCAGACCCCACCAAGCTGCCCTCAGTATCCCAAATGTTTCCCCCCTGTCCATACATTTCCTGGCACATTTCTGCCTCCATGGATTTCCCTGTTTGGGCTACACAATGGAAAAGGTCTTTTGTTCTGAAAAACAAAACCTCAGTAAACTCAAAGCCACCTGATGTGGTCCAGGACCATGACCTGCACCCAGAGCAAACCCACAGCTGGTGGTCCAGCTGGGTTCTGGCAATTCCTGGACATGGATAACCACATCCCTTCCCAAATCTCTGTGCTGGCACCAGCAAGGTAGGCTCAGCCTAAAGCTCCGGGATCCCAGCCCAGCCTGGAAGGCTGGAGCTGATGGATCCCACTGGGTGACATTGGGGACAAAGCCAGCAGAGCTGGGACTCCTCAGGCACAGCCCCTCACCCACAGGATCCCCACAGGATCCCATGGGAAGCTGTTCCTGCCCTCCAGCGCCCCGGTGGTGACGCGCCTGCAGCACTGGGAGAGGCAGCGATTTGCGAAGCCACAACGGAGAGGTGGCACTGACCCCTAGTGACAAACTGCTGCCCCGGGCCTGCAAGGGACAAGGGCTGCGGCCGGGAAAGGACACGTGGAGAAGAGTGGGAACCTGGGAATGCTCCTCAAAGGGTTCTTCTGCAAACCTTGTGGAAGGAAGGGATCCTGCTGATGAGGGGATCCTGCTCCCACCACCCAAAACATGCAGAGGAGCCTTCTGGAGATGGAGTTTATTTAAGATGCAATGAAAAACTCCAATTATTGCTCTTCAAACTGCCAGAAGGCATGGAGAGATGGGATATTGGGAAGGAATTCCTGGCTGGGAGGGTGGGGAGGGCCTGGGATGGAATTCCCAGAGAAGTTTTGGCTGCCCCTGGATCCCTGGAAGTGTCCAAGGCCAGCTTGGATGAGGCTTGGAGCAACCTGGGACAGTGGGAGGTGTCCCTGCCATGGAAGGGGTGGGATGAGATGGGATTTAAGGTCCCATCCAACCCAACCCATTCTGGGATTTGCTGCTGCTGATCAGGGCCAGGATGGGAAATGACCAAAGGACAGCTTTAAGGACCTTATGGAGCAGAGGAATGACGGGAACACACGAAGGATCTGCTCACGCCCTTCCCTTGGGAATAAAACCTTTGATCAGCAGGCTGCAGTTTATTCCTTTAAATACATACATTTTGGCTCAAAGTCTGTCACTCAGTCCAAAAACGGTCTCTTGCAATTAAGGGCTTCCAGGAGAGCCCAGGACTAATGAGCTATTTCTGGGTGGTTTCAAAAGACTCACAGCCATGTGTGCTGCTTGCAGGATGAGAAAGAGAGAGTTTGGAACGATCTCAGTACACCCTTACCAGCAGTTTTTCCTCTTCTCAGTAATTTCAGAGCCCTAAGGAGGAGGAGGAGGAGGAGGATCTGACCCTCCCAGCACATCTCAGCAGTGCTGTGGAAGGGAAGTGGAATGGTCATGGAATCCTGGATTGGTTTGGGTTGGAAGGGACCTTAAAGACCATCTGCTTTCAACCCCCTGCCATTTCTTGTCCCCAGGTTTTGCATCTCCCCACTTAGTTCTGGATCTGAAGCAGCTCCATCCCACCTGGAAGGGTCCAGCCTTGCCCTTCATCTCTTCCACAGCACTGAGCTTTCCACAGCCCTTGCTCCCTGCACCATTCCCAGCTCAGGAGGCACCAACCTCGCTGCTGTCACTGAGAGCAAAGACAAATGGAGGCTGCAAATAACCCCCTGGGCTCGTGCCCAAGAAAATGCCAGCAGTGAGGAAAGCCATCTCCCAACCTGCCCACCCTCGGGATTTGCTGGCAGAGTTCTGTCCCAGCTATTCAGGGCTGTTGTGTGACCTGAGCTCTGGCCTCTGGAATAAATCTGCTTTGACTAGATCCTCCTCACCTCCTGATGCTCACGAATTCGGGTCACAAGTCAGGTGCAAACACAACTGAGGGCTGCTTGGAGCAGCTCTGGAATGGTGGAATGCTGGTTCCACACAGTTCCAGCACAGATGGAATAGCAGGATTTGCTGTCACACATCAGGAGAGCTTCTCCTGCAACCAGGGAGGAGAGAAATGGCCTTTTCACCTTGGAATCACTCACCCCTTCCTGCTCAGGGGCAACTGAAGTGACTCTGAGATTTGGGGAATCTACAGAGCGGGGCTGATTTCTCTTTTCCAGTGTAGTTTGCTGCTTGGTGAGCTCCCAACAGCAGCCAGGGAACAACACTGGGATGTGCAGACACATCCCTGGCATCAGAAGCCACCAGCAGTGCAGCAGGGAGTGGCCTTTCCCTCCACCATTCCTCGACAGCTGAAACCACTTCTCTCCTTGGAGCAAAGGCTGGGAAAGCCTGAGGTTTTCCAGGGCAGTCCCACACCTTTCCCCACCGCAGCTCTCAGAGCTCGCTGTGCCTCTTGCCCTGCTTGTCCCTGGCCGCCAGCCTGCGGGCTGTCCCCCGCAGGCCCCGCCCAGGGGAACCAACTTCCCCTGCCGTGCTCTCCTGGGATGGCTCTTCCCGGGTGCCACTGTCCCCTCCGGCAGTGTGCCCTCCGGGGCTTTTGGGCGGCTGCTGCACCGGCGTGTCCCCGGGCTGGGGGGAAGTGCGAGGGGACAGCTCAGGCACGGATGGCTCCATCATCTGGAGGAAGTCGTAAGCAGGGAGTGGTGGCTTCCAGTCTTCATCGGACAAGGTACCTGAGCAGCAAACACAGTCCCAGTCAGTATGCAAAGAGTTATGCCCCACCTCCAGGGATATTTCCCTTCCCAAGGAATTACAGCTTTGTTTCCCCCTCCCATTTCTAATGAACACAAAATTAAAATTTTTTTCTGAAAGATCACAGCATGAGTTGGGTTGGATGGGACCTTAAATCCCATCCAGTTCCAACCCCTGCCATGGGCAGGGACAACTTCCACTGTCCCAGGCTGCTCCAAACCCCACCCAGCCTGGCCTTGGACACTGCCAGGGATCCAGGGGCAGCCACAGCAAATCTGGGAATTCTATCCCAGGGCCTCCCCACCCTCCCAGCCAGGAATTCCCAGTTCCCAATATCCCATCCATCCCTGCCCTCTGGCAGTGGGAAGCCATTCCCTGTGTCCTGTCACTCCATCCCTTGTCCAAGCCCCTCTCCAGCTCTCTTGAGGAAGGCAGATCCACGCTGGCCTCCTCCAAAGCCTCCTCAGGCTCATCAAGCCAGGAGAGACACAGTGAAAAACTTCACAGCACAAGCCAACCCTTCATGTCCCAAAACCCCCAGTAAAACACCAGCTTCCTCATCCTTTCCCACCCAAAAAGAATTACAGAAAGGTGCCTAAAAAGCAGCTACTCCTTCCACTGACAACTGGGAGCTGGGAGGGTTTTTTATGAGCAAGCTGTGTTTGGGAATGGGAAAACACAGCCAGATTTGGGGATTATCACAGGGAAAAGATATCCATTTCCAAACTATCCACGTTTGGCTCTGAGCATTAAACAGTCCCAGAGCAAACTTGTAGAGTGTGGGCATTCTCTCCTGGCTGGACTATTTGTACTTCTGCAGCTCTAACAAGCAGAGCTGCTTTTTCCATCATTAAATTCCAGGGCAGACAATTTATTGCACGTAGTATCTTGCCATAAACAGACTGGAGCTCACAGTGTGTGCTTGGGAACGTTATAAAACCTGGGCCCACTTACTGCTGGGAATCTCCAGCCCTGCTTGGAGCTTCTCCAGCCACGACAAGATGTTCATCTCAGTGATGGGCTGCTCTGGTGGGAACTTGAATACCTGACCCCCATTGTGGAGGTTCACCCAGAGGAGAACGGGCAAGGAAGGAGTGGTGGAAAAGTAGGTCCTCAGGATGCCGTGTCCCACTGGAGTCTTCTTCCTGTTGGGAAGAGGAGATTCAGGTCTGGCAGCACAGCAGGACTGAGAGCCAAAAAAACCACCAAAGTCACACCCAGCAAAGCACAGTTTTGTGGGAATGTGGAAGCATCATCCCTGGAAGGATTCAAAGCCAGGCTGGACAGGGCTTGGAGTAACCTGGGATTGTGGGAGGTGTCCCTGCCCAATGGAAAAATGGGATGGGCTTTAAGGTCCCTTCCAACCCAAACCATTCCAGGGTTCTCTGATTCTATGCATTGTTTCTAAGCTTGATGCCTCAAGGAACCTGTTAGGATCCAATGGAGAGAGAGCAGACAACAGCCTGGATGTGTGAAGAAATCCTTGAGCAGGGCAAACCCTGTAGGAAGGTGGAAAAAAGGTGGAAAAGCTCCTCAGAACAGGTGGGACAAGAGTGGGACAGGCCCTGCAGCCCCCCCAGGGTCAGACCTGTCTGCAGGGACAGCTGCCAGCTCCTTCCAGCCCAGCTGCTGCCACTGCCCCATGGTGACAGCAATTCCACAGGGATGGAGGGGCAAATTCCTCAAGTGACACAGAGAGAGTGGAAACAGGACACTGAGACAGAGGGACAGCAAAGCCACAAAGGTGCAGAGTTGTTCCAGCACTGTTTTAGGGCTGAGAGTGATGCTCCAGGTCTGAGTTGGGAATGAGCGCCTCTTTCAAGGATGAGGGACTTTTGACAAGGACATGAAGTGACAGGATGAGGGGGAATGGCTTCCCACTGCCAGAGGGCAGGGATGGATGGGATATTGGGAACTGGGAATTCCTGGCTGGGAGGCTGGGGAGGCCCTGGGATAGAATTCCCAGATTTGCTGTGGCTGCCCCTGGATCCCTGGCAGTGTCCAAGGCCAGGCTGGATGGGATATCTTGGACAGTGGAAGTTGTAGGGGCTGGAATGAGATGATCTTTAAGGTCCATTCCACCCCAGCCCACTCTGGGATTCTGCCCTGTTTCGTGGCAGTGCCATTTTGCTGTGGCACAGGAAGGTTTTTTTGTGTATCAGGAAGGCAGAGCCAAGGCAGATGTGTAGGTGGGGGAGTTCCAGGGCTCTCATTTTGTGCATTACTGGCAGCCCAGTCCCCTTCTCCCTGAGCACATGTGCATTTTCCCCCTCAGCCAAACTCCAGCCCACGCTGGATGGCGCTTCCCAGACTTCAAAGCACGTTATGATTAAGCCACTGAAGTTTCCCTGGGCTTGGGCAAAACAAACAGGGGCCAAAAATTCAAAATGCAACTAAGAAAGGGGAGGATTAAAAAAAAAAATCTCCTTTGCTACAACCTTTTATTTCTGAGGTCTTGACTTAATTTTGTTGCTTGAGTATTTTTTAAGTTGAATTGATGGGGCTTCTGGTTGAACCTTCTTGTGAAAATTTTCTTTCCCCAGTCAATGACCAGTCATTCCCTCTAACTGCTGGTGGAAAATCACCACAAGACATTCCAGGAGGGCAAATCTTCTATTTTTTTCCCTCCCACATGCAACAAAAATACAAATAACACCAGATCCAGGGTCAAGCTACTACAAGCACTAGAGAACATCTTCCTCCATCAAAAAAATGCTTTCTGCAATCAATTAAATATTTACTAATTTTACTTTGTCAGGCAATTTCTGCAGCTGCCCAGAACACTGAGTGAACCATTGCTCAATGGTTTGACCTCCCAACTCCTGATGATTTCAGACCCAATAATCACATTACCAGCTCGTGTTTTCAGTAATTGCAGCCTCAGGGTTTTTGTTTTTTTTTTTTCTGCAAGGCTCAGAGTGAATTAATGGAGAGAAGAGATTTTCAAACACTCACAGGTTCAACCAGCAAGCCACAAATGCCTGCTGGGGTTTTCCTTTTGCCACCTTCAGCATTTCCTTGCTTTCCATCTGACTGATGTCACCAGCACTGAACAGGATGAGGAAGGGCTTTCTGAGCTGCAGGTACTGGGGCAGGTTTGTCACGGTGATTTCTGGCTGCAAGATGTCACAAACGAGAAATTGGGGGTTGTGGGGAGCAGAAAACAGGAGAAAAATTCACTTTCTGCTCTTACATCAGGGTGCAGGGGTTAAGCAAGGCTGCAGTGCCCATGTGGAATGTGGAAAGCTGGGATTTTGGTGCACTTGGAGATGTCTTTGCCCAGCTCAAGTCTATGGGAGCAACTGTGAGCTTGGAGATGGGGATGTGAGCAGAGCAGGGAGAGGCTCCAAAAGGCACATGGAAAAATCCCTGGGAATAGGGGACAGACCACTGCTGCAGCAGGTGAGTGAGTCTGAGGCCAGTCCCTCAACTCCAGGGTCTGCTCCTCCCAGACCACACAGCAAACAGCAGATTTCTCTCCAGACTCCCTGCTCCAAGTCGTAAAATTCAAAAACAAACCCGGCACGATAAAAATAACAAGTGGACAGGGCCATTCCACAGAACTCCATGCTGCAATCAGGGCTCTGCAAAGGACTGCAGTGGAAAAAAGGACATTTTGATTTTATTTTTTACTCACAGCAGCGTCCAGCAGTTCATATCTGATCATCTGCAGCATGTCCTGCACGCTGTGTTTGGACAGAGCGATGCCTTCCACGCTCCGGCCTCCTCTGCGGGCCAGGAGGAGAGCAGGGGGGGACACGGAGTATTTTTGGGATCTGAAAAAAACAGGGATGGGCACAGAGGGGTTGGACACACACCAAATGTGCTGCACACAGAGCTGGCATCATCCTGGGGACATCACCCATCCCTGGCAGTGCCCAAGGCCAGGTTGGATGGGGCTTGGAGCAGCCTGGGATAGTGGGAGGTGTCCCTGCCCATGGCAGAGGTTTGGAACTGGATGGGCTTTGGGGTCCCTTCCAATCCAAACCATTCTGGGATTCTGGGATTTTATTCCTACTTCTCCATTTTCACACCTAAGGTTGGGTGGTACAAACACCCACCCAGGGCTTCACTCTGCCTCCCCAGCCAAGGCAAACAGAAGATCTCAGATTCCACCCAAAGGACAAAACCCATACAAAACAACCACCAAGAGATCCAATTCTTGTCTCAATGAAGAAGCCCAAAAATGTTGGTGAAGTCCAAGGCCCACACAGAGGCTGCACCCACCCTCTCTTGGTAGAGTAGCCAGATCATCCTTTATCATCCTCTTGGAGTTTTGTCCCATCCCTGGAAGTGTCCAAGGCCAGGTTGGATGGGGCTTGGAGCAACCTGGGATAGTGGAAGGTGTCCTGGGATGGTTGAATGGGATGGGATTTAAGGTTTTTTCCAACCCAAACCATTCTGGGATTCTGGGATTTTATTCCTACTTCTCCTTCATTTTTACACCTAAGGTTGGGTGGTACAAACACCCACCCAGGGCTTCACTCTGCCTCCCCAGCCAAGGCAAACAGAAGGTCTCAGATTCCATCTAAGGGACACAACCCACATCAAACAACCTCCAGGAGATCCAATTTTTGTCTCAGTGAACAAACCCAAAAATGTTGGTGAAGTCCAAGCCCCACATTGGAGCAACACACAGAGGCTGCACCCACCCCCTCTTGCTGGAGATCATCCTTTATTCCCCAATGTCCTTCTGGTAAGAGGGTTCAAGGTATTCAAAGAAAAGCTGAGAAAGAGG
>VZTZ01014595.1:73139-106222 GCA_013400955.1 Drymodes brunneopygia
AAGTGTCCAAGGCCAGGTTGGATGGGGCTTGGAGCAACCTGGGATAGTGGAAGGTGTCCTGGGATGGTTGAATGGGATGGGATTTAAGGTTTTTTCCAACCCAAACCATTCTGGGATTCTGGGATTTTATTCCTACTTCTCCTTCATTTTTACACCTAAGGTTGGGTGGTACAAACACCCACCCAGGGCTTCACTCTGCCTCCCCAGCCAAGGCAAACAGAGGTCTCACATTCCATCTCAGGGACACAACCCACATCAAACAACCTCCAGGAGATCCAATTCTTGTCTCAGTGAACAAACCCAAAAATGTTGGTGAAGTCCAAGCCCCACATTGGAGCAACACACAGAGGCTGCACCCACCCTCTCTTGCTGGAGATCATCCTTTATTCCCCCCAATGTCCTTCTGGTAAGAGGGTTCAAGGTATTCAAAGAAAAGCTGAGAAAGAGGGAAAAGCAAAAATAGGAGAAGTCTGAGCAGTGCAAGGGCAGGGGGAACACCAAGCCAGGACAGCAATTTTCTGGAAGTTTGAGGAACTTCAGCCCTGGAGGCTCCAGATGGCACTGGCCAGAGGAAGGGTGGGACAGGGGAAATCAGCTGCCTCTGCAGTTTTTGGGGCCGTGTCTGGTTTGTTTTTCAAAGGCTCCTGGCAATTTTTCAAAGGCTGTGACACCGAAGAATCACAGAATGGTTTGGGTTGGAAGGGACCTTAAAATCATCCAGTTCCATTCTATTGCCAAGGGCAGGGACACCTTCCACTATCCTAGGTTGCTCCAAACCCTGTCCAGCCTGGCCTTGGACACTTCCAAGGGATCCAGGGGCAGCCACAGCTTCTCTGAGCACCCTGTGCCAGGGCCCCACCACCCTCACAGGGAAGAGTTTCTTTAGGTCATCAGTGACAACTCTTTTGGAGCCCTTTCCCATCCTCCATCACAACATTTATCTCTCTGGGAGTAACACACCCACTGCAAATTTCACCATGTGCTGATATATTTATGGTTGATTAAGACTGGCAAAACCCTAAAATTTATTTTAATTCAGGGATTTTGAACTTACTAAACTTCTGTGGGTTTTAAAGAGATTCTTTGGCTTGGTCATGACTCAGAGAAGTGAAGACTCTTTTCTTTTTCCCTGTATCTAAGATATACCGACTTATTCAGCAGCCTTTGATAAGCATCTATGAGGGTGATGGGGCACTGGAAGAGGCTTCCAGAGAAGCTGCTCCATCCCTGGAAGTGTCCAAGTCCAAGTTGGATGGGGTTTGGAGCAACCTGGGATAGTAGAAGATGTCTTTGCCCATGGCAGGGTGTGGAACAAGATGGGCTTCAAGATTTCTTCCCGTCTAAACTATTCTGGGGTTCTACTCTAGGGTTCTATAAGGAAATATCTTATATAAAGCCAGAAAAATCACCAAATTCCCCAGCTACACTCTATCCTTTCTCCTCTTCCTGGTCCTGAGGGGTTGTGTTGTTGCTCACCACAGCTTTCTATTTATACAGCAGGACCATTCAGTGGGTAACACGAGTCTTGCATTTCAATCAAAACCATCTGCAAACAAATCCTTGGCAGCAACCTCCTGACATCGACGTGGAAATAAATAACAACCTCATGCAAAGCATTTCTTCCTCAATGCCTTTTTCCCCTTCATTAGTGACCAGCCCAGCAGGTGCCTGCTGAGCAAACAGCTTAGCTGACAACAGGATTTGTGTATCCTGCAGCCCTTTCTCTCTGGTAAAGGTCTGCAGGATGCACTAAAGGGGAATCAGCTTTCTGTGACCCGGGAGTCACAAATATTTTCTCCTTGAGCACTGAGCTGAGGAATGGCTTTTCTTCTGAAGAAGAAGGGAAGTGAGCCTGGCTCTTGCATCAGGAATTCCTGTAAGTGTTTACTTTCTGCTTACAGTTGAGAAGCCCATCAGCTACAGTAGCTTCACCCACAAATCACAGCCAGAATGCAAATCTGGCAGAAGGACTATCAATATAAACTGTATTAAATATTCCTGCTGAACAGGAGCAGCCTGCAGGCTCCTGGAGCAGGAGCAGGGAGGTGGATTCCTGCTTGTGTCAGCTCTGAGAGAACACAGGCTTTCTGTGCTGGTACCTTGAGAGATCACCCTGTCCTCTGCTTTTTTTTCCTTCTACCAGCTGGGCTGAAATCCTTAGGGAAGAAGAGTTTTAACTGAGAGGTCAGGTTCCCCCTGATGCCTTGGTTAATGGAGATGTATTCCCGACGTGTTTGCATTTTTATTCTCCGTGCTCACGGCAAAAATGCCCGTGTCTCATCAGGAATGCATCACACCTCTGAGGAACTCATGGAAAGAATTCCCTGCTGCACTGCAGGCTGTTAAACCCACACCTGGAAAACAGGCCAAGGACCTCCTGGGATTTTTAACTCTGCCTTGATAGCTGATTCCTGATGGAAATGAGATGCCAGGGCAAGCTGGAGATTCCCCCTGGGTCCAGCTGCATTTCTGGGCACTGAAGCACCTCTCACACTCCAGCCCAAAGGACTCTGCCCCTTGTTGGGGCCTGAATGCCACAGGTGAGACCCCATTATCTCCATCTGGCTTGAAGTCAGGGATGCAATTCCACCAGGAATGCAGCTCCAGGCATTTATTTCCCAGCCTCCAAAGCCTTTTCCAGTGCCCAGACTCAATGTCCACTCCACTCCCAGACCAAGTAGTCACAAGGAGCTTCTTTTCTGGCTGGGGGCAACCACCAGAGAGCCAGAGAAGGCACTGCAGTGATAATCCATCACTTTTTCCTCATGGGAAGAGAAGGGCAGAAGTGTTTTTCCTCCTTCACACACTGATGGTATAATTTTTCCAGCCTGTTTTTTATTTTCATAAAAGTTTGCTCTTGTTTGTAAGAGGAACACAACCATAGAGGTTGAAAATAGCTGGAGTGAATAAAAACAACAGGAAGGGAGGTGACCATGGAAAGGCTGAGAATCAGTGACAGAGCCAAGGTGCCAATTCCCTTTGGATGAGTCCTGACCCATCTCCCTGTAGGAATAAATCACTCAGCACAGTGACACTTGCTCCAGGCACTGCCTTTCACTAAGTGCAGATCAGCTTGAACTGAAAAAGAGAAACCACTTACAGAGCCAAGGTATCATCTTCAAAATACATCCCCATCCTTACATGGCCACTCAGGATGTTTCCTGCCTCTTCAAAAGCTTCCCTGGCTGCAAAAAGACAAAGACACAAGAATAAACAATAGAAAGAGAGGTGTTGAGGCTTTTTCCTGGAAACCTGATCGATGCCTGCACATCCTGCCAGAGGAGACTTTCAGGAACCACACCAGGATTAGAGGCTCACAAGAAATGACTGCAGCTCAGCAGGGCTGCAGGCCATGGGAGGAGGAGCAGGCAGAGAGCAAGGATTAGGAGAAAATTCCCATGATGAGAAGTGTTTGCTCTTCAGCCACCAGCACTGAGCCTCCAGGATCTGCAGGGCAGAGGCACTGCTGGCAAATGAAATATCTTTAAGGACTTACAGTCTGTAAGCGTTCTTGGAAACAGGAGACCCATTATAAGTCTAAACAGAAATCTTATAAATCCCAGTGACCTTTGAGAAATGATGGATGATGGCTTTACTGGAGTAGGGCTAAGAGCCTGGAGATAAACCAACCTTTCCCTCAAGTGTCTCTTGGTTTATCCAGCCCCTCCCAGCAGGCTGGGGCTGCTGCAGGAGAGGGAAAGACCAGGCTGGGCTCTCTTGATCACAGCTGAGACTGAGAGCACAGCTCCACAACAAAGCTGACTGCAGAGCTGGTTTATTCCCTCATGAAAAGCCTCCAATTTCACAGAATCCCTGAAGAACTTAGGTTGGGAAGGACCTTAAAGCTCCTTTTCTTCCACCACTGCCACCAGCCCAGGTTGCTCCAAGCCCTGTCCAGCCTGGCTGTGGTTTCAGGCAGGGAATCCATGGGAAAGCCAAGCTTTGTGGGAACATGAAGGGAATGGTGGGGAGCTTGTGAAATGCAGAGATCAGAGCTCCAAACAGCTGCTGCCGAAGGTGGGTGAGAACAGGGAGGATTTCAACACCACCAACCCCCCTCCTCCTCGGCATTGAGCAACTGAGAACGACAAAAACGGCTCTGCTGACCCGAGGAGAGGAAGGAATCTCTCTCTTTGGAGAAACCAGGTTTTTCCTGAGAATCAAGGGGGTACCTCAGGCACAGCCATGATGTAAATTGCTGTCACACACCAGTGACTGTTCCTCAGAACATTCACTGTCACAGCCCAGGCTCCTGGGAGCAGTGACTCAGAGCTCAATAGATGTTCACTTTTTGCTTCTTGGATTCCTGTTTTGCAGCCACACTCAAAGCTGTATTTTCCACTGTTTCCCACGTGGCCCATAAACTTTCATTGAAACTGTTTTCCTTTTTCAATGGAAGGAGGTCCTTGAGGAGTGGCTCATTGAGGGCTCAGTCATTATCACAGAATCTCTGAATGGTCTGGGTTGGAAGGGACATTAAAGCTCATCCCATTCCAGCCCTGCCGTGGCAGAGACACCTTCCACTGTCCCAGGCTGCTCCAATTCCGGTCCAGCCTGGCCTTGGGCACTTCCAGGGATTCAGGGGCAGCCACAGCTTCTCTGGGCACCCTGTGCCAGGGTCTCACCACCCTCCCAGCCAGGAATTCCTTCCCAATATCCCACCTAACCCTGCCCTCTGGCAGTGGGAACCATGCCCTGTGTCCTGTCCTTCCATCCCTTGTCCAAAGTCCCTCTCCAGCTGCTACAGAGAAACCACTCTTGGATGTTTTTCCAGCTCTTTTGCTTTTTGGTTATTTGATTTTATCAGTGCTGAAAGAAAAGTTCCCCAGGCTTTAAAGCCTCACTTGAGATATGAGCTTGTCTTGAAGTGCTGCCCTGGGTCAGCCCTGGCTGCAGCAATTCTCTCCTAAGTCAGGACAACCTCCAGCAATCCCAGGTTTATTCCTTGACCTGGTGAGATCCTCCCTCCCCATCACACTTCCAAATTTTCCCCTTTTTCTGGCTGTACCAGACCCAGACCCACCAACCCATATTTCTCCAGTTCTTTGCTCAGTACCCAAAATCCCCCCAGTTCCCACAGCTCTACTGCAGACAGGAAACACTTCAAAAAATCTATTTAAATATTTCCTAGAAAATCAGTCCCCCCCAAAGCACGATTTTAATTCCCTGAGGGGGCTGACCATGCTCTGCAGCACATTCCTTGAGCTGGAATCCCAGCTGCCCTGAATTGCACAAGCACAACTTCACTGATTTGGGAACAGGAAGGAATCAAGCTGCCAGCTGAGGAAGGGTCTAAAATCCCTGCAGAGTTTTGGGAAGCAGGATCTGAGCCCCACCCTTCATCTCTCTGGAAGGAGGCAGCTCCTGATGTGCTCTCCAGCACTGCAGCTCCTGTAGCATCTCTCATGCCTTCCTCACTTGGCTTCCACTGATGCTGCCAAGCCCAGTGAGGCACCAGAGCTCAGGGATATTTTCAAAGATCCCTGAGAGTTTAGGACAATCTTACTTCCAAGGATGCTCCCAGTTTCTCCATCAAAAACAAATTTCTGTCCTGAAAGTTCTCAGAGTTTCCAGGAAAAGGCTCGTTCATTGCCCTCGTAATACATTCACCTCTTCCCAGGAAATTTTATTCAGGATTTTTCCAACAAGCCTCTTTTAGCTCAGACCCCCCCCAAAGGGCTTTTTAACATAGTCCTGATGCTGAGGGTTGGAAAACATCCAGGGATTTCTTTAGCAGGACATCCCATTGCTCTGTTTCAGTTCACTGGAAATGGCAATGACACGGCACTCGGGGTTGGAGCAGGAATTCTGCCGTGAGAAAATGATTGGGAATTCCAGATAAATCTGCACAATGGTCAGAGGAACAGTGTGGTTCTCCTGACTCCAGACTGGTGCCAGAACAGCTGGCTCCAGGTTTCTGCTCCCTCAGGCTGCTCTGCATCACATCTCCAGCACCCCCAGGAAATGGGTGGAGGAGTCATCCCAAATTTCATCTCCCCGTGGCTGAGTTACCCCAGCCTGAGGATGCCACTCTGGATTGCAGATGGAATGAGCCCTGAGGGAAGAGACAATCCCACAGCATCCACAAAGAGCTGCCTGGAAACCTCCAAGGCTCTTGTTTGCATGGAAGGAAATGAACAATCCTACTTCTCTGTAGAATCCCAGAATGGTCTGGGTTGGAAGGGATTCCAAAGTCCATCCAGTTCCAAAGCTCTGCCATGGGCAGGGACACCTTCCACTATCCCAGGCTGCTCCAAGCCCTGTCCAACTTGGCCTTGGACACTTCCAGGGGTCCAGGGGCAGCCACAGCTTCTCTGGGCTGGACTAAAGGTTTTTTGGGATCAGATTAGATGTCCAGAGGAAGGCAGGGATTGGCTGTCAGCTGGCTCAGGGAACACAGCCCAAGTGTTTTCCACCTGGTTCCAGACATTCTGTCTTGTTCTTCCCTCTTCCCTCTGGACCCTCTCATGTGAGAAAGCAGCTTGGTTTGCATTAGACCAAAGTTTAGAGGCACAAGGGAGCTTTAAAATGAAAAATAGTCTGAAAATTTGAACTTAAGCAAGATCAGAAAGTTCTCCTATTTTTAAGGCAGCAATTCCCAGGGGAAGTTGGCAACTGAGAGTCTGTGGGGTTGGAAGGTCCCAGCTCCCAACTGTGCACAGGCCCTGGCATAGGGTGCCCAGAGAAGCTGTGGCTGCCCCTGGATCCCTGGAAGTGCCCAAGGCCAAGCTGGACAAGGCTTGGAGCAGCCTGGGATAGTGGAGGGTGTCCCTGCCCATGGCAGGGGCTGGAATGGGATGAGCTTTAAGGTCCCTTCCCACCCAAACCATTCCATGATTCTGTGATTTGCCTGATGTTCCCTCTCCAGTCTGGCTTTATCCCCTCTCTCTTGGTAACACACTGCATTTCTATGTCCACCTGTTTCAAAACCCACAAGTGGATTTCATTGAGTTATTTACATTTCATTCCTTCTGTTTTACCTTATTGCTGTTCTGTTTTGTTAAAAAATAAAGGTCTTGGATTGTGAGTTACAAGAACTGGGGCTACCACTTTTTCAGGAGAAGTCAGCAAGATCCAAGAGTTGATTTTCTTCCTTTTTTTAAGGAAGAATATGCAGGGACATGTTGTACATGGGCTACAGGAAGAGGCTGATGGATCTGGGCTAAACCAGAGTCTAAGAGGGAATTTAATAGCAGCCTACAACTCCTTTGAAGGGACTCATGAAGAGGACAGAGCCAGATTCTTCAGAGTGAGGGGCAGGAGATACAAGAGGGACAAGATTGGGAAGTTTCTACTCCCACACCTGGCAGCTGATTGTCCTCTGAGCCAGGGTATGGATCTGAGATCCCACACCTGGGACCACCTGCTATCCCCTCATTGTAAATCTGAACAAGGCAGTGCCAGGCAGGCTCTGTTGTGAACTTCCAAGCAGCTGGAAGCATCCCTGTCCCTCCATCCCTGTCCCAGGGGCTTGATGATCCTTGTGGATCCNCCTGATGTTCCCTCTCCAGTCTGGCTTTATCCCCTCTCTCTTGGTAACACACTGCATTTCTATGTCCACCTGTTTCAAAACCCACAAGTGGATTTCATTGAGTTATTTACATTTCATTCCTTCTGTTTTACCTTATTGCTGTTCTGTATTTTTTAAAAATAAAGGTTTTGGATTGTGAGTTACAAGAACTGGGGCTACCACTTTTTCAGGAGAAGTCAGCAAGATCCAAGAGTTGATTTTCTTCCTTTTTTTAAGNATTTTCTGCCTTTTTTTAAGGAAGAATATGCAGGGACATGTTGTACATGGGCTACAGGAAGAGGCTGATGGATCTGGGCTAAACCAGAGTCTAAGAGGGAATTTAATGCCAGCCAAATTCTTCAGGGTGAGGGGCAGGAGATACAAGAAGGACAAGATTAGGAAATTTCTACTCCCAATGTCAGCTGATTGTCCTCTGAGCCAGGGTATGGATCTGAGATCCCACACCTGGGACCACCTGCTATCCCCTCATTGTAAATCTGAACAAGGCAGTGCCAGGCAGGCTCTGTTGTGAACTTCCAAGCAGCTGGAAGCATCCCTGTCCCTCCATCCCTGTCCCAGGGGCTTGATGATCCTTGTGGATCCCTTCTGACTCAGGATTTTCTGTGATCCCACCCAAACCACCAGCAGACACCTGTGTGAGCTCAACAAAAGGGTCTCAGAAGGAAGGGAATGGGAAAGGAAGAGCACCTGGGAATTACAGAGCAGCCAGTCCAACTGTGGGTCCTGGGAAATGTCCTAAAAAGGCTTTTTATGGGTCTCACCAACCCCAGATGAAGCAGGAGAGTGCTTAACCCATCAATCCAAACAAACCTTCGCTGGTGGCTGTGCTGAAAACCCCCAGGAGTGAGGTGTGGTGATAGGATGAGAGCTCAGATGGAAATTCTCCTCTTAAATATCCTTCTGCTTCATCCATGGTGGCCAACTTCAGTGGGCAGGAAAGTCTGCTCCTGTGGAAAGGCAGAGAAACAACTTGGGCTCTTGTTTGTCTGCTTTGGGGATGAAGAGACAAGAGGGAAAGGCCCCAATCCAATGGGACAAGTGTGACACCTCATTAGAGACAAAAATTATCATCTGGGAAGGCCCAGAGAGGTGCTGGAGCCAAACTGAGAGCCTTGGGATGCCCATTAAAAATAACAGAGAAGAAATTCCATCAAAAAGACAGGGATGGTGGCAGAAGGGTGTGCCAGTGTCACCCTGGGGGGATTTGTCACTCACAGCAGGATGAAGCTGCTCAGCTCTTCAGTTGCCCACATGCCTGTGTATGTCACTGATTGCTGTCCCTCCTTGTAAATCCTCATGGTGGGGAACACTGTGACATTCTCCTGGGAGCAAAGGCCAGGCCAGTCCCAGCAGTTCACCCGGGACAGCAAAACCCCAGGAGTTCCTAGAGTGGAAAAGAAATACTCATGAATGATATGAAAAACTTAAAAGCAATAATAAATTGGTTGGAAAGTCAGCTTGGTGGAAATTATTGTCTATATTTGTATTAATGCTGACAGAAATCTACCAAAATCCAGCCAGATGCACAATCCCTTTGAGTACAGCCCATCTCCCTCTTGAAATAACTCAATTTCAGAGACATTCACATCTGGCTGGTAACTCCAAGAGACACCACAAAACCCTGAGCTGTCCAGGAGCTTCAAAGGCAGTAGGGAAAGGTACTGGAAATACCTCAGGAATAAGGCCAAGAGAAAGAAATAATGCAGGCACTCAGTTACAGGAAAGAGGGAAGATAAAGCTTGGCATTGAGGAGGAGGAGGATGCAGCCAAAGTTTTTGCATTTATTCATTGTTCAGTATTGAAAAATCTCTTTTTTACCTCAAGCATGGAGCCAATTGCACACAGGGAAGTTAAAGGGGATGGAAGAGAAGTGGAAGAGACCACTGCCCTCAGGCACAGGGTGGGATTCTTGGGGTGTCCTGAGGGCCAGGAGTTGGGCTTGATGATCCTTGTGGATCTCTTCTGACTCAGGATTTTCTGTGATCCCACCCAAACCACCAGCTTAAAGTTGTGTGAGCTTAGGAAAAAGGTCTCACAAAGAAGGGAGTGGGAAAGGAAGAGCACTTGGGAATTACACAGCAGCCAGTCCAGCTGTGGGTCCTGGGAAAAGTCCTAAAAAGGCTTTTTATGAGTCTCACCAACACAATAAACTCAAGGGATTGGTAAAAAGTGAAACAAATGAAAAGTTAGTTCCTTGAGTGCTCTCCACGAGCCCAAGATTTGTGCAACTCCAGATTTCCTTCAGCAAACAATCATGGAGCCACAGAATGTTTGGGTGGGAAGGGACCTTAAAGATCCCATTCCACCCCCTGCCATGGGCAGGGACACCTTCCACTGTCCCAGGCTGCTCCAAGCCCTGTCCAAGCTGGCCCTGGACACTTCCAGGGACCTTCCCAGCCTTTCTTTCATCTTTGGGCTGGGTAAAGCCCAGCCCAGGCTGCTGCTGGTCCATGGCTAAGCCTGACCTAAATCCTGCCCAGCTCCACTCCCTCCCTTCCCTTGGCTTCCAGCCTCACCTGAGCTGCCCCAGGGGCTTGACCAAGGACAGTGTGCAGCTCTCCATGCCCATGGCAGGAATGCTCTATCTCAGAAATCTTCATTCCTGCCCAAATTTCTTTGAACAGGACTCAAAAGCTGCATGGGAAAGATGGGATAAAACCTAGAGACAAGTACACACATGGAGGCAGAGCATGGCAAAGAGTCCTCCAGAAACTAGGGTTGGGGCAGATGATGAGGATTTCTCAAGAGAAACCAGCCAGGCTTTCTTCTCTCCCTGTCTTGGGTTTGATTCTGATCACTGATGGAATAAAACACATCCAAGCTGGTTTTGATCCCAAGGCCAGAGGGGCAGAAAGCAATTTGAAGGGCAGAGTGGAAGGACAGCAGCATTCCATGAGGAGAAGGAGGATGCAAAGGTGCCACCAGTGCTGCAGGAAAGGGATGGACTCTTAACAGCATCTGCAGGCCATGGGAGGAAAATGATGTTCTTTTGTCCTGGTGAAACCTCTGCAGAGCCCAGCAAGAGAGCCTGGGAAAGACGTTTTTGGAAATGTTTAAGCAAATGAGGATCTGGAGCAGTTTGGAAGACTTCCCTCCTAAGGAAAAAAACCAACCAAGTTTTGCCTGGAGACCACCAGTAAGAGAGAGAAAATAAAGTTTAACAACACGTCAGGGTGCTCTGGAGGGGGCAGTGAGATCACTGGGCAGGGTCAAGCAACAGCCCATGCCAAGGTGGGGAGGGCTGACCAAATATTAAAACAAGTTCCTGAGAGCTGAGCACAGCTGAGTGTTGCACAAACTCTTGTCCAGGGGACCTGTGGCTGCCCCTGGACCCCTGGAAGTGTCCAAGGCCAGGCTGGACAGGGCTTGGAGCAGCCTGGGACAGTGGAAGGTGTCCCTGTCCCTGGCTGGAATGAGATGGGCTTTAAGGTCCCTTCCAACCCAAACCCTTCTGGGATTCCATGAGGATTTTTGCAGATGGGGCTGAAGGCAGAGGTGACCTCAGCATGAATTCCTACCCCTTATTCCTGTATCCTTGGCCTCCCACAGGACCATTTTCTGCAAGCCTCATTTGAGGTTCTGCACTGCAGTTCACACGAGGAGTCTGCTGCTGTTCTGCCTTGCGTCAAACTCTCGAGCAGAAAAAGCAGGAAACAGAACAAGTGGAAGGGCCTGCAAACCCACTCAGACAGGGATTGTCAAAACACTCCACAAGAGCAGAAATGGTTTCTGTCATTCCCAGACTCTGCAAGAAGATCTCAAACTTAAAGTCTGACCTCAGATTTATTTCACACCTCTGATCCAGCATGGCTGGTTCTCATCATCTCTTACCACATCATCTTGTGTCTTGCCCAACTCTGGAAAATAATGCCATGGAAATGGGGCTTTGTTGTCTTGTTAAAAAATGAGTTGTGAGGCTGCTTGAAGCTCCTTCCAGTATGAGCTGCACCAGGGGAGCTTTAGATTGGATATTAGGGAAAATTTCTTCATGAAAAGGGTTGTCCAGCCCTGGCACAGGTTGCCCAAAACAGTGGTGGAGTCCTCATCTCTGGAGGGATTTAAAAGCCGTGTGGATGTGGCACTTGGGGACATGGGGCAGTGGTGGCCTTGGCAGTGCTGGAGGAACAGTTGGACTCAATGATCTCAGAGGGCTTTTCCAACCTAAAGAATTCCATGAAATTCCATGACTGTATTAAAGAACCAGCTCACTAGAAGAGCTGTTCCAGAGGCTACAACATGAAAGAGAAGTTCTGTACGAAGTGCTGCACTTTGAGGAAGAATCCACTACAGAATGGGAACAACTACCTGGAAAACATCACACAGTGAACCCTGAACTCCTCACTTCAGAATTAGGCTCCATGGATATCCATTGCTAAATCATGCAGCTGATTTTCCTGCCTTTGAGCTACAACTTCACCCCCTGTCTTTGTAAGTCCTTGGTCAAGAAGACCCTACAAGCACAGAGGGAAGCAGAACTATTTTTTCAACACAATATATTGCTCTTCTTAGATACTGATCTCCTCTCTTCTTTGCAAAAAAAGGCCAATGAGACACCCAAGACATGCTCAGCACTGTGTCACCTTCACATCCTCTGCTCTTAACCCTGCTGCTTCCAAAAACTCCCATCTTGCAAAAACAAACCAGAGCTGCAGCAGCGAGCCCCAGTGAGGCTGGGAAATTCTTGCTCCAAGGGTAGAAAACATGCTCAGTTCAGCAAGGCAGAGATGCTGCTCTCTGTCTCCTGCTGAACTGGATCTCTCAACAAATGGAAAACAAACACTTGAGGGCTGCAAACTTCACTTGGGGAGGATCTGCTGAGCATCTGGAATGGGATGACTCACGGGGTCATTGCAGCCTCCAGCCTCCTCCGCTCCTGTGTTTGATCACACGTGGCCTATTGTCAGTGCCATTTCGAACAAAGAATTGGCATCGGGAGCAGGACCTGCTTCTGCAGCTCCAAATGTGCCTCCAGCACGGGTGATTCACTCCTCAGACAGCTGCCTGTGGATTCCCAGCCCTGGGGAAGGAAGCTCCACCCCGAAGCAGGCAGGAATATCAGAGCTTCTGGGGAAGTGGAATGCCCCAAGCCATACCCCACGTTTTTTCTCAGTCCTGCACCCTGAGGTTTTCTTGCTGATCCAGCCATCACTGAGAGCCCAGGGAACAGCATCCTCTGAGGTCTTCCAGCTCCTCTGGTACCTGGTTCTCACAGTTCCATGAGGTTCCTTCAGCAGCAGAGAAAAAGGATCTCCAGATCCACCAGTGCAGCTGTTCTGTGTCTGCTCCGAGGTCACGGCAGAGAAACCAGACTGGAGTCACTCCACAGGGTGACAGCTGGCCTGGGAGTCTTTGGAGGGACCTCAGTGGTCACAGAGGAAAGGCCCTGACCCCAGCCAGTTCATGATCTCTGCTGAGAATCTGTCTGTGGCTGCCTCCCTGCAGCGAGATTGTTATCAAGTGATTCAGAACACACATGGTGAAATCCTGGCCCTGGGTTGATCACTGGCTTGGGAAGAGACCAGTTTTTACCCACAGACTCTCCTGTGCTGCTCCTTTAGCTGGTCTGGCTGCTGGGCAAGGCCAAAAGAAACCCCAAACCACCAACAACCCCAAAACCTGTAACAAAAACAACAACCTCTCCTGCCCCTTCCTGTTTATTGCTGGGGTTTCAGTCCAGAACAAACCTGCTGGTGACTTTCCCTTCGTGCAAACCATGAATGCAGAGCTGCTTTTCCTCAGCACTGTCTGCAGCATTCCCAGGAGAGCTTCTTGTGAGCAACTCCCACTGCAGCTGCTTCCCAGGAAATTGTAGGGTCCTCTGCACACTCCATTCATGTCCCCACTGCTGAGTCCTGCAGGACACAGTGCCCAGGCCCAGGGGGCTGCCAGCACCAGGAAAAATGAGCCTTGATGGAAGAAAAAACCAGGAGAACCTCCAGAGGTGCTGGAATAGCCCTTGCCCAGATCCACATGGCTTTCCCACTGTGCTGCAGTGGGATGAAGCCACCTCAGAGTCCCCTGCAGCCAAGGGGAGGAAAAGGCACCTCTGGAAGAGATTCAGCCCATGTAGGAATCCACCTCTCTCCACCAACCAGAGTGGGATGGGGTTGAAGGCCTGAATGTGGGGCTTACACTGCACAGACCCTCCTGAAGGATCCCTCCCTCCTGCCTTTGCTCCCCCATTCCCTGATGTGCTGGCTCTGAGTGCTGCTGATTGTTCACCATCACTGTGTTATTTATGGAGTTCTGTGGCCACCTGTGAGAATTCCCACAGAACTGAGCCAGTCTCCAGGCCCTGGAGGCACCATCACTGTAAATTCTCCCTCTGACACCAGTGGCCTGTCCACACCTGTCTGTCCCATTTTCCTCCAAAGCCATGGATAATCACAGCTCCTTTTTCCAGCAGAGCTGAGATGCCACCCAGCACAGGGCATCTCCTGGGCCTGGGCAGGACAGGGCCCTGTTTCCATGTTCCAGGCCACAGTTCCTGCTCTGTGCCACCCACTGCCACTGGGGCTGTGCCCTGGCCCTTCCCAAATTCTCTCTCATGCAGTCACCAGCATCCCATAATGGGATCACAGACTGGTCTGGATTGGAAGGGGCAGGGATGCTTTCCATTATCTCAGGTTGCTCCAAGCCCCATCCAACCTGGCCTTGAACACTTGCAGGGATGGGACATGTAGAACCACAGAATCATGGAATTGTTTAGGTTGGAAAAGCCCACTCAGATCATTGAGTTCAACCGTTCCTCCAGCACTGCCAAGGCCACCACTGCCCCATGTCCCAAGTGCCACATTCACATGGATTTTAAATCCCTCCAGGGATGAGGACTCCACCACTGATTTAAGCAGCTGTGCCAGGGCTGGACAACTCTTTCCATGAAGAATTTTTCCCTAATATCCAATCTAAATCTCCCCAGGTGCAACTTGAGGCCATTTCCTTTTGTTCTGTCACTCATTCCCTGCGAGCAAAGATTGCAAAGATCCCTAAATAAGTGTTCTTGAAAAACCTGGAGTTTGAGGGGGGAAATGAGTGTACTCCAGGGAATGAGGCACCATCAATATCCAGGTTCCTGCTGCCACCAGGAGCAGGTGAAAGCCCTGAGGGTTCCTTACCCTTCAGCTGAGTGGCCACCTCGGAGTAGGAGCGCAGCACCGCCAGGGACACAGCTTCCCCTGAAACACAGCAGAGGGAAACACAGCCCTGAGGGACAGCCAGGGGACAGCCAGCCCCACCCTGCTCCCTGACAGTGTCACATGATGGATCTCTGCATCCTGAAGTTCTTCAAACTCTGTAAGATTTGACAAAAGTAAGAAAAATTTTACTTCATGCTGCAGCAGACAGCAACCAGATTGTCTAGGTCAGGCAATGAGTCTATGCTATGTTAATTTCCCTTCTTATCCCATGTTTTTTTCCTATAAAATGAAGGCTAAAAATATCTAAATATTAGATTGATATCTGCTATTATCAGCATGGACTCCCATGAGTCCATGCTACATTAATTTCCCCTCTTGTCCCACATTTTTTCCCTATTAAATGAAGGTTAAAGATCTCTAAATATCAGATCGATATCTGCTATCATCAGTCAGAGAGAACTGATTTAATCTGACATAACCCTTATCAGTGCCAGGATGTGGCACAGATTTCTGGTCTAAACCTGTCTCCAGGATTATGGAAAGCATGAGGAGCATCCCAAAGCTTGATAAATAACAGCCAGGCCACATTTCATACTCACAGCTGGCATAAAACAGCACCACTGTCTGGGCAGCCTCCGAAAGGGAAGAGTGGAAGTTCTCTTCTGTCAGGACAAGGACCTGCTCCAGGGGCAGCTCTCTCTTCTTGTCCCTGGAAACTGCTTCCACCACCTGGTCATCCTGAATATCTGCAAGGGATCCACAGGTGTGCCCAGAGCTGGGGGAACTGCAGCCCCCTGGGCCAACCCAGTGCATGATTTTATAATCCAGAACCTCTCAGCAGAGACATGGGGTGAGTGAAATCTTGTATGGGGAGAGAAGGCACAGCCACACAGACAAACTCTCCAAAATACTCTAATCCCACCTCACATCAGCTCTGCCCTTGCATTGGAACACCACTCTTTTAACACCTCTAGGATCCTGCTCCCCTTTTTTAAGAAAAGAAAAAAACAATTTTGCATGGAGAAAAAATGAATTTTCAATTCAGGGATCAGAATTTTACCCCTGGAGGAGACAAGTCTGGATCTGCTCTTACAAAAATGTGTTTCAAACCTTTCCAAAGGGATGGAGAATTTTCAGGTGCTGGGTGCACTTTAGCCCCTCACACCTTTGGAGCTGCTGCACCCAAGCACATCCCTGTCCCTCACACAGCAACTGCTCCTCTAACAGCTCTGATTTTTCTCCCTGGTATTTTCCACTAAAAATCAGAGCTGCTTCTCATGTTCCAGTGAACCCAGGGAATGAAAGAGCCACTTTGTGGCCACCATGAAGTGACTGTGATGGTTTGCAAGTGTTCTCTGATGCTTTACCATGTCTGATGCTGATTGCACCTTCTGTCTGATGACAATCAGCTTTTCACTGATTAACTGCACACCTTGATTGTTATTCTCATCCTCAACCTCATCTTCCTCCTCCTCTTCCTCCTCCTGCTCATCCTCCCGCATTTGTTTGACCTTGTTCTTATCTTCCACCAGGGTTACAACTTCATCAGTGTCTTCCAAAACCAGGTATTGGATTGGCATTCCCTGAGGAAAACAATAAATCAGTGGGAGCACAACATCACCCTCTGCTTATTTTATCTGCAGACCAAACTCAAGGCTGGTAGAGCCTCCCAAATCCTTATTTTTGGGATATGTCACAGATCCCTGAAGCTGCCAAATGTCTGGGTTATGTTTCTCTAACACAGTTTCTCCTGTGCGTGAGTTTTTCTCACTCCAGGCTGATGTTTCCTTGTGAAAAAATGTGGCTGTGAGGGATCCTGTGGTGAAAGTGAACACCAGCCCCACCTCCCAGCAACTTAACACAGATCCAGGGAAGTACAGGGGCCACTTGGATGTCCCTTCATTAGAGGGGTCAGGCTGGGTCTGAGGAGCCCATCACAGCCTGGGAAACCAGCACAGAAAATCCTTTATCTCATGGAGCTCAGCCAGGAGAAACGTTCCCAAGTGTATGGGACTGGCAACCCATGGAAAGAAAAAAAGCCACGTGAATTTCTCAGAAATGAGACTTTGTCTGCTTAAAACCAGTGCTGGCACCAGCTCAGACAAAGGCAGTGGAGAGAAATGGAAAGTTCATCAGGAGCTGAGAGAAATGACAAAGTGCTGGCACCTCCCACGGGCTCCCAGAGCCACCCAACGTGCCCATCTCTCAGCAGGCCACAGGAAGCCCTCAGGGGGTGCTCAGGTCTGATCCTGCACCTCTGCAAGCACAAGTGTGACAGTTCAGGTAATCTGGGGCATCTTGTGTTCCCTGGCATCTGCCAGCACCCAATTCCAGCCTGCCTCACAAGCTGGGTCAGGTCCCTCCAGAGTTTAACTCATCCTGATCAACCTCATTTAACTCACACCCTGCCCTTTTCCCAGCTCTCTGCCAGAGGCACTGGGTTACATCAGCTCAGCACAGACCTTTGCTTGTTTGCTCTTTGTTTCACACTCAGTCCCTCTCCCATTTTTGAGGCCTTTCCTAAGGCCTTCAGAAGTCCAGATCTTTGGGGAATTGGCACTTGGATGAGGTTCACAACCTTAAGATGTAGTGGAGTTGTCACTCAGTGTTTTGAATCCAAAATAAACTCCCTGTTTTCTCTTTCCCAGCAGGCACAACAGCTCTGCAGCACTCAAACAATGGAATTATGGAAGGGACATTAAAGTTCATCCAGTTCCACCCCCTGCCATGGGCAGGGATGCATTCCACCATCCCAGGCTGCTCCAAGTCCTGTCCAAGCTGGCCTGGAACACTTCCAGGGATGGGAAATCCACAGATTCTCTGGATAACCTGTTGCACACACGTGTGCAGCTTGGGAAAGGCACTTCCCCTTGAGCTTCAGGGAATGCTGTCAAATTAATACCAGAGATGAGCAACACCCCACCACCCTCCAGAGCTAAGAGCTGTCCAATCAATAAATCCAGCATCCAACCCAATAAATCCAGCATCCAACCTCTTCTGGTGTCTTGATGGCGACGTTTGACCGGTGCAGAATGTTCAGATCTACGAGGTCCCTTCCAAAACACAAAGTGAACATCAGATGGTGTGACATGCAAGGCCATCCCTCCCCTTTCTGCCCTAATTCCATCACTGTTAAGTTTCCTTTCCAAAATTTCTCTTAGTCTGAATGTTTTCCCACCTCTAAGCCAGCAACACTTTCAAATTAATACAATTCTGGACAAATCCTTACATGTGACACCCTGCTTTTACTGCTTCTCATCCAAGTGTGATTGAAGCCACTGACTGTCACCCTGGTGCTGGGGTAACCCAGCTCAGAAACCCCACAGAAAGCAAGGAGAACCCCAAAACACCTGAGAAAAATACCTGGACAAAAGGGCAACTCCTGCTTTCCCCAGGAGCTGCCAGGCCAGGAACTCTGCAGTCCTCCTGTCAGCCTCGTCCGTCTCTTTCTGGCTCAGGATGAACACCAGGGGCAGCCCGAGCTGCAGGTGGACAGTGGAGATCTTCTCTGGGTCCTCAGCAACCTCTGTCTGGAGAACAGCCAGGGTTATGCTTCAATCACAAGCTGAAGGTACCTCAGCTCTTCCCCAGCCAGAGAAATCCTCAGGAAAAAGCTTCCAACTCTAAAACATCCATGGAAGCATAAACCACACAACTCCAGTTAAACTGTTCCAACACATCATGACCTTCCCTGTTAAAAACCTGGCCTTTATTTTGTGTGGGGTTTTTCGTGGTTCAGCAACTCCAGGTGTCAAATCTCCAGTCGTTTTTATTTACCTGGCATCCACTCCCCCGGGGCAGTTTGAAAATCCCAGCCACAACATGCAAGAGCTGGAATCCTTCCCTTCCTGCCTGGGACGTGCTGCTTCATGACAGCACAGAGGTGATTGATGAAGAGCCTTCCCTCCATGGGCCTAATCCAGGAAAATGGCTGAAGGAGCATTCCCAGCTCATCTCCTCATCCTTCTGGATGGGCAGGGATGTGGAAACAGGAGGCTGCTGAAGATCTCTGCCCCGTGGAAGGAGGCAATAGGAGGGAACCTCCTGCTCCTTGTGATCACCAAAGTGTGAAGGATTGACAGCAAATTCCATAGCTCCCTGCAGGGAGCCTGCAGGAGCAGCTGAGGACTTTGGGGTTGTCTAGTTTGGAGCAAAGCAGGATGAGAGGTGACCCCATTGCTCTCCACAGCTTCCTGAGGGGATGTGGAGAGGGAAACTCTGATATCTCCAGCATATCCAGGGATAGAACCCTGTGGAAATGGTTCAAAGCTGCATCAGGGGAGGTTTAGACAGAATATTAGGAAGGCTTTTTTACTAAGGGTGTGGTCAAGCACTGGAAGAAGCTTCATATTGAGGTGGTCAGTGCTTTGGAAAATGCCCTCAATAATTTATTTAAATTTGGGCCAGCCCTGAACTGGTGAGGCAGTTGCACCAGGTGATTCCTGCTCCTTGCCTGGACCCACCCAGGAAGGGGCAGAATCCCACACTCAGCCTTTCTCTCTGCTCTCACCTCCCTCATCCTCACATCCCTCCCTGCCCTCCCACCCACGGCCCCAGCAGCTCCTCCTTCCCAGTCCTACCACCAAAGGAGCCCCCATGAGCTTGAGGTGCCTGTGGATGTTGAGCAGGGTCAGGGGCTGTGCCAGGGCTGTCTTCCTGCAGGGCTGGCCTGGGTCTGTGGCCCCCTGGCAGTGGCAGAACACGAGCCAGGCAGAAGAGACATCGGGGTCATCGTGGCTGTGAGAGAGGAAACAAAACCCACCCTGAGCAGGGGCTCAAAGTGCCCAGACAGAAGGACCAGGTTTGCTGAGGTGTTTCACAGGTGATCCTCAAGTTTGGGGTTTGGGAGGGTTGTGGAACAGGCTGGGAGAGCTGGGGGTGCTCACCTGGAGAAGAGAAGGATCCAGGAAGAGCTCAGAGTCCCTTCCAGGGCCTAAAGAAGCTCCAGGAGAGCTGGAGAAGGACAAGAGATAGAGAGACAGGACACAGGGAATGGCTTCCCAGAGGGCAGGGATAGATGGGATATCCAGAAGGAATTCTTCCCTGTGAGGGTGGTGAGGCCCTGACACAGGGTGCCCAGAAAAGCTGTGGCTGCCCCTGGATCCCTGGGAATGTTCCAGGCCAGGCTGGACAGAGCTTGGAGCAGCCTGGGACAGTGGAGGGTGTCCCTGGTTAGCTGTGACACCATCACTGTCATTGGCCTGTGGGTAACTTTGGGAAGTCACTTTCCTTTCCCAACCCGGGATCACCTTCTTTGCACAGGGATTTAAGAGCTCTCTATGGAAGAGCAAAGTGCAGGATTAAGACCTCAAATCCTGCTGCCCTGCTTGGCTGGAAGCTGTTCCTGTTGGAAAAGCTCCCACCATTTCCGCAGCTCAGGAGGTGGCGGCGCTGTTTTAACGAGAATTGAGCCAATTTCTGTGCAATGACAACCGTGCCATCTAGTGGGAGCCACAGCACAATTCCCGAAATCCCGCAAGGATGGGATGGCACCTCGGGAACGGCCACCCTGGTGCCTGCCCTGGTGTCACCCGTGACAAAATCCCACATAAATCACTATGGAGTTTTAAATGTTGGAGAAGCCCTCCAAGATCATTGAGTTCAACCGTTCCCCCAGCACTGCCAAGGCCAGCACTGACTCATGTCCCCAAGTGCCACATCCACATGTTTTTTGATCACTTCCAGGGATGGGGACTTCACCATTGCCCTGGGCAGGCTGTTCTGACAAATGACAACCCTTTCCATGAAGAAATGTTCCCTAATATCCAATCTACACCTCCTCTGGTACAACTTGAAGCCATTTCCCCTTGTCCTGTCCCTGTTCCTTGGGAGCAGAGCCCGACCCTTCCAGCTGCCCTCTCCTGTCAGGGACTTGTGCAGAGCCACAAGGTCCCCCCTGAGCCTCCTTTGCTCCAGGCTGAGCCCCTTTCCCAGCTCTCTCAGCAGCTCCTGGTGCTCCAGACCCTTCCCCAGCTCCATTCCCTTCCCTAAACACATTCCAAGCCCTCAGCGTTTCTTGTCATGAGGGGCCCAGAGCTGACCTCAGGATCTGAGGTGTGGCCTCAGCAATGCCAGCACAGGGGACAATCTCTGCCCTGGTCCTGTGGCCACACCATGGCTGGCACAAACCAAGCTGTCTCTTGGCCAGCTGGGCACACTGCTGGCTGAGGATGCAACACCCTGTGTGATGTTCCCCCTTCCTACCTCACATTCCTGACTGTGGGAGGTCACAGCAGCAGCAAAACACATGGAAGGATCTGCCATTCCTCCTGTGAGGGAAGGGGGTGGCCAGTGAAGCCATGGGATGGGAATTCCCAAATCCATGAGCAGTGCTACAGTTCTTGCCCTTGGACATCACAGCACAGGGTGGGAGAGATTTAAGATTTTAACATCAACTGTCCTGAAAATCCATGGCTGAGGTTGGATCCATCAGCCATGGGGAGGAGACAGAGGGCTCTTCTCCTGTGCGATCCCACCCAATACAGGGACAAACAGCAAGGCTGCTCCAAGGCCAGGAACACACCCAGCAGCTTTTGGAAAACAGATCTGACTGTCCACCCTTGGCACAACATCCTAATGCCATCCCAGAGCTGATTTGGGAATCTGAGAGGCCAGGAGTGAGGCAAACAGCGCAGGGAAGCAGCTCTCCATGGTGGGGGTGTGTCTGGATGTACCTGGTGGCTTTCAGCAGTGCTGCCTCAGTTGTCAGGACAAACTGGTGGATGGTGCCATAGACAAAAGCTGCCTCCATCACAGCTCTGTGCTCTGGAAAGGGAAAGGCAAGGTGAACTCAGGTCTGTTCCCTCCCCATCTCCTGTTCCATCCTTCCTAGGTGTCAACATCAACTCCCAGGCTTTCAGAAGCTCTTGGTACAATGTCACAGAGTCTGTCTGCAGACACACTGTGACCAACTGGAGCTGGATCCCTCTCCTGATGCCCAGCAAACAGGTGCTGTGTGAAAATCCATTCCACTGCACAGCCAGAGACCTGCCCAGGGATTGATTTATTTTTAAGACAGCAATCATTGGTTTGCTTTCCCTATCCAAGTCCATCTCTCAGGGTTTATGCTACCAGCAAAACTCTCCTGGTGCAACTGATCCCTTTGGAAACAAACCAAGACATATGGAAGTAGAGATATTGTATAAGGCCCTTTCAGGTTTACATTTGCAGGATTTTGGGTCACAAACTCAGCTCCTGGATATTTTACTAAAAAAAGGCTGGGGGAAGAGAGCAAAGATGGAAAGCTGAGCATCCATACCTGCTGTCCCAGTAGCTGGTACATAGGCAAAGACCATGTTTGACTTCCCTTTCAATGCATTTTCAATGTTCTCAAGGTCTGCCAGTGTTTCAACATATTTAACTTCATTAAAGAGCAGGGCACTGAGGAGGCAGAAAAAAACCTCATTAGCACCTGGCTGAAGAGTAAATTTGCAGCCACACAACCCTGATGGGAAAAACAGGGTAAAAAATCCAGCTTTTTGCTGGCAGAATAAATAGTCACAGCCAACTGGAGGTGCCCAGGTGTGTGCTGGTGAAAAGGGAAAAGGTTTATCAGGGTCAAACCACAAGGAAGAGAGTGGCAAAGCCAAATCTGCTGGGCTGAGAGCAGCTCCTGGGGTTGGTATTTAGAGGGAATAGAAAGGAGAAGAGTTTCAGAGAGTGGGATGTGGTCTGGACTCACAACAAAACGTTGGCGACAACAGAGTTCACGTCGAACAGGGCGTCGGTGGGGAACTCTCGGATCAGCCGGTTTCCTCTGGGGAGGGAAGAGAGAGTCACCAAAGGAACTGAGAGAGATTCCCTGCATGGATCACACCTGGAGAAGGGCGCCAGGGCAGGCATAGGACAGGGAGGACGATGGAGAAATGGCAGAACACTGCTTGAGATGCCTTTAATCCGAGGTGGGAAATCATTCAAGCCCAGCTGTGCAGGTTCCTGCTGCACTTGGGGACGTGGTGGCCTTGGCAGTGCTGGGGGAAGGGTTGGACTTGATGATCTTAAAGGTCTTTGGAATGGTTGGACTTGAGGGTTTTAAAGGTCTTTGGAATGGTTGGACTTGATCTTTAAAGTCTTTGGAATGGCTGGACTCAATGATGTTAAAGGTCTTTGGAATGGTTGGACTTGATGATCTTAAAGGTCTTTGGAATGGTTGGACTTGATGATCTTAAAGGTCTTTTCCCACCTTAATTACTCCATGATTATCAGTACAACAGTCAATGAGAACTGAGCTGATCCATGGAAAAGCTTCCAGATGACAACCCTGGGAGAGACTGAACCTTCCCACCCAGGGCAGAGGAGTTAACTCCATCCACAGTGAGAGCACCAAAAGGTGTTTCTTTCTAGGACTCGACCCAAAATGTTGTGGTCTGGGGTGGGAGGCCACAGAGACAGGAGAACACTGATGGAGGATTTCTCTCTTTATTCCACAGCTCATCCCTCTGCTGCTCCAAGGAATGTGGGGCAGGATGGGAGGAATCACACTAAGGACAAAGCATCTCCTCTGCCTGTGTTGGAATTTTGGGGGTACCTTTTGCTAAACTATGCAGGTCACTGCTGTCCTCATGGCTTCTCTCATTCCTCCACAGACATCTCTGACCACTGACAGTGTTTCTTTCAAACATTTGCACTGGAAAGTAATCCCAGAAAGAAATTCTCCTCACCTGAACAGGAAGGCTTTCCTTAATGCATTTTCTTTTCCACAATATCTCGAGACATCCTCTTTGGGACAATTCACCTAGACAGCAAACACATTAATTACAGATTCAGTCCCACAATGACCACACACATCCCCTACAGCTTTCTTCCATTCAAGAGTGTAAATCCAGCTTTTCCAAAGCTGCTGGGAGAGAAAACACCCCAAAATGGAGACCAGAGATGGAGAATGGAGTTTGTGGTTCAGTTCTCCAGCTCAGCCTGCTGATTTGGGTCAGATGGGATCAAAAGCCCCCATGATCTGCCCAGCATGTTCAAAGTGACAGATCAGTGCTTGCTTCTTGAACTTGGTCTGTAGCTGGAGGAAACGAAATAAATCCAAATATAAATATATAAACACTTCTTAGAGTCTAATTACACTTGCCTGAATTTGTAATTCCCTCACACGAAATCTGCGTAAAATTTCAGCTAAAAACTCCTCTGTATGAAATATTTATTGCACTGAGCTGAAAAGGAGTGAACCAACCTCATCCATCATGGAACAAGGACACTGGAACAGGCTGCCCAGAGAAGCTGTGGATTTTCCATCCCTGGAAATGTTCCAGGCCAGGTTGGACAGGGCTTGGAGCAACCTGGGCTAGGGGAAGGTGTCCCTTCCCATGGAAGGGGAGGTGGAAAGAGATGAGCTTTAAGGTCCCTGAAAGCCAAAGCTGTTCCGTGATTCCATGATAAATCTGTGCTCATCCCTTCCCTGCTCATCTCCTCTCACCTCCTCCTTGCTCCATCCCATCCAGCAGCTTCCCTGAGCCCCATTTACCTTCACCACGGAAATGTCGTAGTCCTGGAGGGCCTCAGCTGAGCTCTCAATCTGCTCCAAGAAGGGCTGGGCACCAGGAGAAACTGAAACAGAAAAAAAATCATCTGAAAGTCCTCAGAGTCAGGAGCATCCTCCTGTCACACACTGAGGTGTGGGAGATGCTCCTCAGCCCACACTAAAGTCTTTGGGAAACCACAGCAAGGGATCATGAGGAACAAAAGCAAGACCAAGGATCTCCTCCTAATCCATGGTAGCTTTTAGTTCTCTCTCATGAAAAGGATTCCCCTTTTTCTAGGGGGTGTTATGGAAGAGGGGAAATTCCTTAGGAAATTTGCTTTCTCCTCCACAATACCCCCAGAAAACAATCCAGAAAATGAGTGAAGATGTTTGAAGGACCTTGCCTGAGGACACAAAGAACCCATCCCAAGAGGTCTCTACCTGTCTGGAACACTTGGAATTGTGCAAACACAGCACTCGACCAGCTCTTCAAAACCCCTTTGGGTTTAAAAATCTCAAGAATTGCCTCTTCATTGAGGAGAGCCACAAGTTGATTAGAGGGATGGAGCAGCTCTGCTAGAGGAAAGGCTGAGAGAATTGGAAAATAAAAGGCTCTGAGGTGAATTAACTGCAGCCTTCCAGTGCCTGAAGGAGCCAACAAGAAAGATGAAGAGAGACTCTTTACAAGGCATGGAGTGACAGGACACAGGGAATGGCTTCCCACTGCCAGAGGGCAGGGTTAGGTGAGATACTGGGAAGGAATTCCTGGCTGGGAGGGTGGGAAGGGGCTGAGATAGAATTCCCAGAGAAGCTGTGGATGTCCCTGGATCCCTGGAAGTGTCCAAGGCCAGGCTGGACAGGGCTTGGAGCAACCTGGGATAGCGGGAGGTGTCCCTGCCATGGAAAGGGGGTGGGACTGGATGGGCTTTAAGATCCTTGAATCCAAACAATTCTGGTATTCTGTGACTGTTCCACTCTCACCCAAGCCTTGCTGAGCCCCCAGGCTGATGGAAATTCCCATTAAACACGTACCACTGGGGGTGAAAAATGCCAGGGATGCTTTCCCAGCTTCCAAACCACTGAAATAGTGCTGGGGGCTTGGCTCCTGCTGCAGGATGGCACTTCCACTCCTTGGGATGGAGGAGGCACAGAAGAGCAGGAAAGTCAAGGGAGAAACCCATCTGTCCTTTGGGGCTGACATGGCTGCTCCCAGCTACAGGCACAGGAGAGTCACAACTAGGGGAAAAAAAAATAAAATAAAAATATAAACACACACAAACACGTATATAAGCATGTTTTAGTCTCTGTTACACAACCATCATTTCCAACTGTGGATATTATTATTAATATGACACAAACATCTTGAGGAAATGATGAATCAGTCACTCAATCCACAGGTGACTCAGACAACTGCAAAGAGGACAGCAGAGGCCACTCTCTTCCCTCTGAGTGGCACCTTCAGGTGCACAGACCCTCAGTGCCTTCAGCTCAGGGCTGCTTTTCTTCCCTCCTTTTGATTTCTTTTGAGTCAAACAAAAATTCCACGCACAGGCAGCAGAGCAGTGACAGCACCATCCACAAACCCCCGCCCAAACTGTCTCAGTTCCTGCTCAAAAGCTTCGAGGATGCCAACAGAATCTCTGTGAAAGGTGTTTGCAAAGGGATGGGACACGTTGAGGCTGCCAAAAATCAAATGGACATTGGAGATTCAAAAATAAGGGAGCTCCTGTTTGAGTGCAAAAGAGAAATGTGCATCTCTTGACACTTGTTCCTGGTCAGAGTGAGGAAGGATTTTGCAGGTATATTTATAAAGATTTTCTAGCTGAAGTCCTTAGCATGAGGATGTGGTGCTGGTGCTTCAGGAACACATGTTCCAAAATAATTTTTTTTTATAGAATAACTGATTTCTCTCTTATATTTATAAGGATTTATGTAACTTAAATGGATGCTATTTTTATATGCACTGCTGGGTTTTTTCTTTGCTCTGTGATCAGACGTTCTATACAATTTAACCTTTAAAGGATTAATTAAAAAATCAGATTACCCTTGACCTAAAATATGTGTAGCAAGAAGTCAGGCAAGAATTCTGTAAAATCTTTATGGCTCCTGGCTACTGATTCTGCCACTTCTTAGTAGCCACTTAGACTCTTCCAAAGAATACATATACTAAGTGTGAATTTTCCTGAACAGATTGATTTTTGTGGGAATGATTTTGGTCCCTGGGATGGAACAAGATGGTCTTTAAAGTCCCTCCCAACACAAACCAATTGGGGAATTTTGGGATTCCACTGCTCAGTTCAGATGATGGGAGGAGGTTAAAGAGCCCTAAGGATGAGAAGCCACCTTCTTCCCACTGCATTCCTTCCCAGGCTGCTCCTCAGGGATTGGTTTCTGCTGCTGCTCCCTGCTCAACAAAGGGACAAAGCTGGGACTGAATCCATGCAGAATTTGCATCACGAGCTGCAGCTGCTTCCCTCAACAAACACCCCTGTGTCCATGGGCTGCCAGTGCCTCCAGCACCCTGCCAGAGGCTGTCAGCTCCCCAGCACTGCCCAGGGATCAACCCCAGCTCAAACACTCCAAAAACAAGCAGGGAAAGACCCTCTGCCATGCTCCAGGAATGGGGAGTTACTGTCAGCCAGGCACATTCAGCCTTCACAGGCTCCTTCTCCCTGAGTTGAGGGGTTTGGGTCAGGCCTGAAGGCACAACAGAGCTGGAAACACATTCATTTTTTTTCTTTTCATCTCAAAATCTCCAGTTGTCTCCTTTCCAGCTCTGGGCAGTGTCAGGCATTTCTGGTCCCGTGCCCTCCCATCTGTTCCCCTGGCTTATAGAGGGGACAGGGATCAGGCTGGGGGGGGGTGATGTTTATTAAATGACAAACTTGGCTATGGCAGCATGGAAAAATAAACACAATCCTGGCATGTGGGAATGAGCCCAGGTCAAATGGAGAGCTGACTGTCAAGGAAGGAAGAGGAGCAGCCTCCAAGGACTCAAAGATGTCACAGGATTATACCTGGAACAGAGGGTCAGCAGCTTAGAACATAATTCCAGCCCCCAAGGAGACCTCAGAGCTCCTTGCAGGGCCTAAAGGGGCTCCAGGAGAGCTGGAAAGGGGCTGGGGACAAGGGGGGGAGTGACAGGACAAGGGGGAATGGCTCCCACTGCCAGAGGGCAGGGATAGATGGGATATTGGGAAGGAATTCTTGGCTGGGAGGGTGGGGAGGCCCTGGCACAGGGTGCCCAGAGCAGCTGTGGCTGCCCCTGGATCCCTGGCAGTGTCCAAGGCCAGGCTGGAGCACCCTGGGACAGTGGAAGGTGTCCCTGCCCATGGCAGGGGGTGGAATGAGACGGGCTTTGAGTGTCCCTTCCAACCCAAATCACTCTGGGACCCTGTGAAAAATCTGTGCTCACCCCTTCCCTACTCCAGTCCTCTCACCTCCTCATCAATCCATCCTGCCCAGCAGCTTCCCTCTGTCCCCCACCAATCCAGACATGAATATTCAGCTTTTAGGCCATTTCCTCTGTCACTCTTTGCCATCAATGGAAAATTAACACCCTAGGGCTGGAAACAGCCACAATCCTGTACCACTGACACTTGCAGGATTGCCAGGGATGTGTGAAAATACCATGGATGTGTGAACCAGCTCTGTGTCACTGCTGGGAAACAAGGGACAGCCCAGCACAGCAGTGACGGAATGCCAGGCCTGGTTCATGTTTCCACTGCCATAATTCCAAGACAGAGTCAGGCAAGGTGGATAAGGTCACTGTAGGAGACCTGGAGTGAAACCAAATCCATCACAGATATCCAGCACAAACTCCTGTGGGGACATAAATTGCTTGTGCCACATCAGTTCTGCCTGGGAACCCTGCAGAGAAATCCAGGGGCTGGCATCACCTCTGATCCCAGCTGCTTTCCCTGACACTTCTCCTCACAGAGATCTCAGCTGCCAAGATTTATCACTGAGGAAGCTGAGCTTCCTCATGGGAGGGTGTTGTGGGGTGGGATTTAAGAGTCACAAGAGAAGGATGAACTGCAGTGCTACTGGAATTAAGGGCTGCACAGCCTGCTGGGACCATCTCCACCACCCATGGGCTTCCCTGGGCTCAGGATTAACACCATTAGCTTGGGCTTCAATGCAGTGATGGAAAATCTACACTTTATCCTGTCCAAATATCACCACAATATCCCAGAATGGTTTGGGTGGGAAGGGACCTTAAAAACCAAAGTTCCAACTCCTGCCATGGGCAGAGACATCTCCCACTGTCCCAGGTTGCTCCAAGCCCTGTCCAGCTTGGCCTTGGACACTACCAGGGATCCAGGGGCAGCCACAGCATCTCTGGGAATTCTGTGCCAGTGTCTCCCCAAAGACACACACCACCCTGCTGCTCCCTGTTCATTTTATGCCATTCCATCACCTCCCAGCCTGCAGGGCCCTTAGCTGGTAAATTTTAACTCCCTAGGTAGATGTTCCTAAACCAGGAGCATTTAGGATGCTCCTGAATGGAGTCACTTCAAGCTCTCCTGTGCTGATGGACCCAGATCAGGTCTCTCTTTGCAGCAGGACATTCACCCCACACTCTGCTGGCACAGATTTTTTGGCAGGATTCTCCCCTGCCTTCCATGCCCTTCTGGCAGCACTTAACCAGTGAGCTGCTCTCCCAAAATTCCTGGCAAGGAGGACACAAACCAGACCCCAAATCCACGTGGAGCTGACTCAATCCCTTAGCTACAGCAGCATGGACAGGTTGAAGCTCTCTCTCTCCAGCTCACCTTGGTGTCCCAGCACAAACATCCCTCCTGCTGCTGCTCCAAAATGCAAAACAGAGAGCAGCCCTGATGGCTCCTCCTGCATTTTTGTCTGTGCAAACAAGTTTCCTTTAGGTTATCCAGAAAAATGACAGAATCCCTAGGGTTGGAAAAGACCTCTAAGATCAAAGGGGAATGGCTTCCCACTGCTAGAGGACAGGGATAGATGGGATATTGGGAAGGAATTCTTGGCTGTGAGGGTGGGAAGACCCTGGAATAGAATTCCCAGAGCTGTGGCTGCCCCTGGATCCCTGACAGTGCCCAAGGCCAGGTTGGACAGGGCTTGGAGCAGCCTGGGACAGTGGAAGGTGTCCCTGTCCATGGCAGGAGGTGGCACTGGATGAGTTTTAAGGTCCCTTTCAACCTAACCCATGATTCCTCACCTGAATTGTATAAACTTTTCGTATTTTTCACTCCACACTTTCCTTCCCTGCTCCAGACTTTTCTTACGCAGCCGACAAATTAATTATCACAAACCCATGACAATTATCACAGGTTCATTATCACTACCCAATCTGCTGGCACAGAGCTCAACTCAACTCCTTTCAAATTTTCCAAAGGCAAATTCTTGGACACAACTGATTTGAGTAGGGTGGAAGAGCTGCAGTTCCCCAGCCTTTGGAGCTGGAATAACAGTGAGATGTTTCTCTAGAGCTTTGGGATGAGCCTGCAATTATAGGACTGAAATAACTGCAGGCCATTTCCACCTGCTCCACCTGCACACAGGGGCAGCTGTGGGAGCATCTTGAAGCACAGAGATCCTTCTCTGGGAACATCCAAGTGCATCCCAGCTTGTCACTTGCTATGCTTTGCCTGGGTTTTTGCAGTGATGCTCCCACGCTGCCCCTTATCCTTCCACTTCCAGAAGAGTTTCACTTTCATTTTCACTTCCAGGTCCAACTTCCCAGCGGCTGGGTGGCACTTGCTATCCAAGGACACGCTGCAGCCTTTCCCTCTGCCCACACCGGGAGAGGAGGGCTTTGATTCCCGTGCACAGCAGACAGCCTGCAGCATGGAATCACGGAATCATACAGGCTGGAAAAAACCTCTGAGGCCATCGAGTCCAACCATTCCCCCAGCACTGCCAAGCCCACCACTAACCCATGTCCCCAAGGGCCACATGAACACGGTTTGTAAGCATTTCCAAAGATGGTGAATCCACCACTTTTCTGACAGCATCCCCACATGCTGGAATAACCACCTGCTGAATTCCACCACTTCCCTGCTGGAACCATCACCACTCACTGCTGCTGCTGCCCCATTCAGTCTGTCCTTATGGACCAGCCCCACAAAGTGCCTGGAAAGCAGCTGGCGCTGGATGCAAGCTCCGGACGGCTCAGAGCTGTCACCTACCTGGTGTCCCAAGCATTCAGGCCGATGTCCTCATCCCTGCTCCGCGGTGCTGGGACAGCATCCCGCCCGAGGTGTCCCTTGGTCCCGGCTGTCCCTCCGGCCGGCGGCTGGGCTGGAAAACCCGGGATGCCCAAACCAGCGCGGGTGGGTCTCTGACAGCCGGGAAATGCGATCCCTGAGCNGGAGGAGGAGAAGAAAGAAGAAGAAGAAGGGGAAAGGGGGGGGGGCTCCCCTTTGTTGCATGGGGGGGTCCAGCCGGGGCTGAGGGAAGGCAGGGAGGGGGTCGGTGCCTCCCGCTGCCCCATGGCCCTCGCTGAGGGGGCGGCCGTGCCCTACGCCGTGGAGCTGGGGCTCACCGTGCTCCACACGGCGCTCTACGCCGCGCTCTTCCTCTTCGCCTACCTGCAGCTCTGGCTGCTGCTCTACTACCGCGAGCGGCGGCTGAGTTACCACACGCTCTGCCTCTTCCTCTGCCTGCTCTGGGCAGCCCTCAGGACCACCCTGTTCTCCTTCTACCTGCAGAATTCCCTGCAGGCCCTCCGCCTCCAGCAGCCCTTCGCCCACTGGCTCCTGTACTGCCTGCCCGGCTGCCTCCTCTTCTCCAGCCTCTGCCTCCTCAACCTCTATTTCGCCGAGGTAAGTTTTGCCTATGGGCAAAACCCCTCCGGAAATTCCCTTTTCGCTCACCTCCACCCTGCGGGACAGCGGGGCTGGGAAGCTCCTCTTCAGCCGCCTCTCCAAACTTGCAGCGCCCTGGAGCTGAGGCTGTGGGGTGGGATGGGGATGTGAGCGCCCAGGTGAGGGTGAGGGGCGACCCTGGGCTCTGCCCTCGGTGAGATTTTGGGACAGCCCGGGGACATGCAGGGATTGTGCCCTGAATCCCGGCTTGCACGGAGGAGCAGGGATATGCCCTGAATCCCGGCTTGGAAGGAGGCACAGGGATTGTGCCCTGAATCCAGCCCTCGGTGCAGACTTTGGGACACGCTGAGGGGGATGCAGGGCTTGTGCCCTGAATCCAAGCCCGGGGGGGAGGCACGGGATTCGTGCCCTGAATCCAGGCTTGGGGAGAAGCACCGGGNAGGACTGAAATAACTGCAGGCCATTTCCACCTGCTCCACCTGCACACAGGGGCAGCTGTGGGAGCATCTTGAAGCACAGAGATCCTTCTCTGGGAACATCCAAGTGCATCCCAGCTTGTCACTTGCTATGCTTTGCCTGGGTTTTTGCAGTGATGCTCCCACGCTGCCCCTTATCCTTCCACTTCCAGAAGAGTTTCACTTTCATTTTCAATTCCAGGTCCAACTTCCCAGCGGCTGGGTGGCACTTGCTATCCAAGGACACGCTGCAGCCTTTCCCTCTGCCCACACCGGGAGAGGAGGGCTTTGATTCCCGTGCACAGCAGACAGCCTGCAGCATGGAATCACGGAATCATACAGGCTGGAAAAAACCTCTGAGGCCATCGAATCCAACCATTCCCCCAGCACTGCCAAGCCCACCACTAACCCATGTCCCCAAGGGCCACATGAACGCGGTTTGTAAGCATTTCCAAAGATGGTGAATCCACCACTTTTCTGACAGCATCCCCACATGCTGGAATAACCACCTGCTGAATTCCACCACTTCCCTGCTGGAACCATCACCACTCACTGCTGCTGCTGCCCCATTCAGTCTGTCCTTATGGACCAGCCCCACAAAGTGCCTGGAAAGCAGCTGGCGCTGGATGCAAGCTCCGGACGGCTCAGAGCTGTCACCTACCTGGTGTCCCAAGCATTCAGGCCGATGTCCTCATCCCTGCTCCGCGGTGCTGGGACAGCATCCCGCCCGAGGTGTCCCTTGGTCCCGGCTGTCCCTCCGGCCGGCGGCTGGGCTGGAAAACCCGGGATGCCCAAACCAGCGCGGGTGGGTCTCTGACAGCCGGGAAATGCGATCCCTGAGCCGAGCGAGGCCTCTCGGTGTCCAGGGGCTCCACCGGGAACCGAGATCCGTTCGCAGCGCGGGTCCCTGCTGCGATCCCTGAGCTGTCCCTGCATCCGCAGGGATGGCCGCCTGCATGGAACAGACGGTCCGTGAGGGACACCCGGACATCCCCACAGCGCCACAGCCCCAGCCTGCAGCGGGGATGTTCCCGCACCCCGACTCTGCCTGCGGGGGTGCCCAGATACCCCCGGCTCCTCTGAGGGGCCCCTCAGCGCTCCCCTCACCCCTTCGTCCACTCCTTCCCTCTCACCACCCCTCTGATCCCTTCTCTCCCCGCTCTCATCCCTTTCTCCTCTCTCACCCCTCACCGCCTCTCAGGGAAAGAGGGAGGGAAGGGACGCCGGGCGGGCGGCGCCGCCAACCCAAGAAGCAAAGCGGCGGCGCGGCGGGGGCGTCGCGCGGGTGATTGACAGGCGGCGCCGGCCAGTAGGCGAGGCGAGTGGGCGCGGCGAGGGGCGGGGCCGGCGGNCGCCTCTCCAAACTTGCAGCGCCCTGGAGCTGAGGCTGTGGGGTGGGATGGGGATGTGAGCGCCCAGGTGAGGGTGAGGGGCGACCCTGGGCTCTGCCCTCGGTGAGATTTTGGGACAGCCCGGGGACATGCAGGGATTGTGCCCTGAATCCCGGCTTGCACGGAGGAGCAGGGATATGCCCTGAATCCCGGCTTGGAAGGAGGCACAGGGATTGTGCCCTGAATCGGTGCAGACTTTGGGACACGCTGAGGGGGATGCAGGGCTTGTGCCCTGAATCCAAGCCCGGGGGGGAGGCACGGGATTCGTGCCCTGAATCCAGGCTTGGGGAGAAGCACCGGG
>VZTZ01014595.1:106609-128930 GCA_013400955.1 Drymodes brunneopygia
TCGTCACTTGAGGGACTGTTTCACATGTTTTTTTAATTGATTCCCCTTGTGCAAAGGGGACCAGAAAGTGGCAGCAGCAGGGGCTGCTCTGGCCTGGAGTGATGCCAACCATTACGTCACCAGCCAGAGCCTCTTCTGCTATTGTTGCTGCGCTCCCTCCTTCTCTCCATCGCTCCGCTGCGAACCGGGCTGCTTGTTCCGCAGCTCGGCAGACAAAAAAAAAAAAAACCCCGGGATCCCTCACAAAACAGCCCGGGGCAGCCGAGGGGAGCCCCTTCCCAGCACCGGCATCGCTGCTGGGACGGTGCGGAGCCGCTTGTTATTGTCACCGAGCTGTGTCCCTGCTTTGCTGGGTTTCCCCCATCGCTCGTGTGGTGATTTTTAGCCTCCTTCCCTTAGTCCTTCCACTTGCCTTTATCTCCTAAAACCCCGGCTCTCCCCTCCCCATCCTCCTCCTGAATATTTTGTTTCTGCTCCAGTTTCTCGTGAGCAGCCCTCTTGCTCGCCCGCCTGCCTCCCGGTTCGCTGCCTATTTATGAACCAAGTCACCACTTTTTTTTTTCCTTCCAGCTTTGTTGTTGTTGTTGGGATTCTTTGCTCTGCAGCTCTCAGCTGTTCCCCGGCCTCACAAAGGAATCGCTGGCACACAGCGAAATCGCTCCGTCGCTCCGATGTGTCACCCACGGGAGTTATGATTTCATTTTCCCCAGGACACTGATGTTCACATGACACTTGGAGCACTGGGGTCGTTCTGCTGTTTTGGTTCTTCCCTCCCCTCTCTTTTCTCCCAATAAACACCTGGAAGGTTTTGGGGGGTGAGCTGCCTGTTGCCAGAGCTGTTGGAGGTGCTGTTGGTGGAGTGGCAGTGGAATAACAAATGGTGCATGGAGTGCACAAATCCATCTTGTCTGCTCCAGGGAGCCTGACCTCCCAATTGCTCCAGCCAGGAGAGGCTTGTGTCCCTTGAAAGGCAGGGATTCCGTGCTCTGCTCCACAGAGTGGCTGGATTTCTGCTTTCCTCTAGGTCACTGGATTTGACAGCAGATTTGCCTCTCTGCAGCCTTGTTTAAAGGTCCTCTTAAAGTAAATCCAAATAGATTCCCAGGCTTCTCCTCCTCCCACGGTATCTGTTTTTCAGTGAACTCTGCATATATCCCACTTCTTTCTCCTTGAAGACCTAGAGCCAAGGGAAATCCTGTCTGAGGAAATAAGAGCTCTGAATCTGGAGTGGGGAAGGATAAAGTGACTTCTGAAAATGGGTCTTGCTTGCTCAGCCCCAGGGAGGGCCTGACACTTCCCTGGCACAACCAGGAGGGGTGTCTGTCACTCCGTGGGTTTTTTTGGGAGATCTCAGTGGTGAAGCTTTGGAGGTTTGGATGAAAAATGGAAATCCTCTGGTGCTTTTCTGACTCCCATGATCTAAAGGTGTCTGGTGTGTTTATTGGTGTGACTCCAGCAGAATGTGCCTGTCCATTCCCAGATTTTAAGGGCAGCCTGTGGAAGGACACTGAGCTTCTGCTGCTTCCTGATCTGAGATGTCCTGGGATAAAAGCAGAGGCTGCTGCTGTGCTGAGGGCCTGGCTCATTGTCCCTGTGCACAGAGCCTCCTTTGTGGAGATGCTGGAGCAATGGCATCTAGGCAGGAAAATGGCCTGTGCTGTTATTTGAGCTGTTCTTGCTTGATTTGCAGAGCTCCTCAGGCTGTGGAGAGGTTGAGGATGGAATGGTGGTGGGGAAGAAGCTCCAGGAAGCAGATCCCCATGGAGAACTGGCATTACTTAACACTCCAGGCTGTTTTGGGGCTGAAATTCAAATTTGCCAAACTGCCTGGTGTTCCTCCTTTCTGTGGGGACAGGCTGTCCTCTTCCCATCACATCTTGGCCCCTGAGATTCCCAAGGGGATGCAGAGACCTGACAGAATGAGTGTGGGATGTGTATTTCTTTTACACAGAATCCAGAATGATTGGGGTGGGAAGGGACCTTAAAGCTCATCCTGTTCCACCCCCTGCCATGGACAGGGGACACTTTCCACTGTCCCAGGCTGCTCCAAGCCCTGTCCAGCCTGGCCTTGGACACTTCCAGGGATCCAGGGACAGCCACAGCTTCTCTGGGTACCCTGTGCCAGGGCCTCCCCACTCTCACAACCAAGAATTCCTTCCTAATATCCCATCTATCCCTGCCCTCTGGCAGTGGGAAGCCATTCCCTGTGTCCTTTCATTCCATGCTCTTGTCCCAAATTCCTCTCCAGCTCTCTTGTAGGCTCTCTTTAGGTAATTTTTCCACCTAGAGCATCTCAAGGTGTAATGCCTTTAGCTTGGGAGCATCTCTTCCTTTCTGCTTCAGCTTGTTCCAGGATGATTCCTTTCCTGGCAATCTGGAGTTCACAGTCCATCAGGTCAGAATTCCTCAGATCCACTCCCAGTCTTGCCTCAATGGCTCAGGTATCCAACCTAGGATGTTCCTTTGCCTTGCCTTTGGAATAGCTCCTGACAGCTGCTTGAATAATGCCACCTTGCCCAAGAGTCTGCCACTTCTGCTTTTTTCCCCAGGTCTTTGTCAGAATGGAAATACATGGAGGCAGCTCAGGATATTTAGCCTGGAGCAAAGGAGGCTCAGGGGGGACCTTGTGGCTCTGCACAAGTCCCTGACAGGAAGGGGCTCAGGGGGGGTTGGGCTCTGCTCCCAGGGAACAGGGACAGGAGGAGAGGGAATGGCCTCAGGCTGGGCCAGGGGAGGTTTAGATTGGATATTAGGGAAGATTTCTTCATGGAAAGGGTAGTCAGACCTTGGAAGGAGCTGCCCAGGAAGGTTTGGAGTCCCTACCCCTGGAGGTGTCCAAGAACCCCTGGAGGTGGCACTCAGTGCTCTGGTCTGGTGACAAGGTGGGGATCAGGCACAGCTTGGACCTGATGGCCTTGGAGGTGTTCTCCAACCCAAATGATTCTGTGAAATGCAGCCACAACAGCCTTGGTCTTAAGGACCTTCCTGAGCCCTTGGCACCCCAGGTTGTCCTGGGAATCAGCAGCTGGCACAGGGATGGGTAAGGAATGCTGGCCTGCTGGGACTGATGGCATGGCCAGAGCCCATCACCTGTCTGGGTTTCTCTAAGTGCTCCAAATGATGAGATGACATCAGCCCCTCTCATCCCTTCCTGCCCTAATTGCACTGGAAAGAGCATCCAGCCTGGGAGATGTTTGTCTTTACTGTCCTGGATCTTCCTGCATTTTCAGCTGGAAAACTGGAAAAATCTCCATCCTTTGTTTCCCTCTTTCACCCTCCCTGTGTAGCAGCACCTGGCAGTGCCCTCTGCCTGCGAGGGACAGCTGGGGAGGGATCACTGAAACCCCAAACTGCTCCATCCCAGAGCTGATGATTCCCATGTTTCCCACATGAACAGGTGGCCATGCTGGGCACCAGCTATTCCAGGAAAGGAGGGAACATGCAAATTGCAGCCTGTGGTCCATGATGGCAGGGAATGATCTCAATGTTAATATGAGGATGGTGAGAGATTCTCGTGGACAGCTCCAGCTTTTCCTCTGTGGGTTGAGGGGGGGGTTTGGTGCAAGGTGTGATCCCAAAATAGTCTGTGCTGTGCTCCTGTTGTCTCGTGTGGTGAGAGAAGGGATCTGTCTGGGGGTGTTGGGGCAGGGCATGGCTGTGCCTCATATCTGCAGAGCCCAAATTCGTGTTGTCTTTATGAAGCAAAAGAGAATTTGATTCCAGTGGACAAGGACAAGTTCCTGGATCTTTCAGATCTGCTGAGAACAGCTTGGTTTTGGTCCAGCCTAAGTGCCTCGCTGTCAGGGTTCAGATCCTGCCTTGGGAGTGGTCCTTGGATTCATCTGTGGGATCTGGGATGTGTCACCTTTCCTTAACAGCTGTGACACCTCCAGTGCCCCTTCTGAGGGTGACTGTGTCTCTTGAACATACCCTTAGGGCTGTGATGTGAGAATTGAAATCACTTTTATGGGATAAATCCACTCATCACAAACCTGATCTGGCATCACAGGGGACTTTGGGGTCTGTAGCTCATCTCAGCCTCACCTTCTGGCTCGTGTGGTGTGCTCAAGGGATCCACAGCTCTGGAAAGGCACCTGAGTATTCCAGACTGCTGTAAAAGACTTGTTCAGGAGTAAATGTTCACAGTCCTGCTGCTCTGAGCTGCTGAGACCTCTGTTCTTTATTTTCATGCTTGACTTCTGGAGCTGGGCTCAGCTCAGGTCCGAAGGAACTGCTCAGTTTGCAAGGATTGCTGCTCACAGCTTGGCCTAATGCACCTGCTGGAGCACAGGCATCTCTTTTTCCTCTTTCTCTGAAGAACAGGATTGCTCCTGAGCTCTCTGTGCTGGATTTTTCACAGCAGAACCCTCTCCCTGAGCTGTCCTTGGGCTCTGAGGGCAGCAGAGCCCCGGGCAGGAGGCTCAGAGCTCATCTCAAGGATAAGAACCCAGAGACACCCTGGTGGTGGCACTGTGCGACCCAGTCCCTGGGAAGGAAAAGCAACCTTCAGATAACTTAACAGCCTTGATAACCAAAACCACCACAGCAGTGGTGTCTGTTCCCTTCCTGAAGTCATAGGAATAACTATCCAGGGGCTAATAAAAGTCTCAGGCTGGAGCTGTGGTCTCCCTCTGCTTACCATGGCAGCGGGCCAAGCATGAGGCTCAAATTGCTGTTGCACTCTTAACCCTGACTCAGCTTTGTGTGCCTTAATCCCTGGGGCTGCAGGGCAGGGTTTGGGGAGAGTGTCCTGCCCAAAACAGCACCTTCCTGTGAGCCAGGAGCACTTTCCTGCTCAGCATTCCCAGCTGGAATACAAGCCAGGGGCTCTGCAGGGCTGTTCAGAGGCTGAGGTTGCAGACAGAGTCACAGCAGGAGTGCAGATTCCTCACTGGATTTCCATGCTGCTGAGCCAGGAGGTTCCCAGCTGGATCCTCAGTGGAGTTCCATGCTTTTGGAGTGGGTGCTGAACCAGGAGGTTCCCAGCTGGATCCTCACTGGATTTCCATGCTTTTGGAGTGGGTTCTGAGCCAGGAGGTTCCCAGCTGGATCNGAAAGGCACCTGAGTATTCCAGACTGCTGTAAAAGACTTGTTCAGGAGTAAATGTTCACAGTCCTGCTGCTCTGAGCTGCTGAGACCTCTGTTCTGTATTTTCATGCTTGACTTCTGGAGCTGGGCTCAGCTCAGGTCCGAAGGAACTGCTCAGTTTGCAAGGATTGCTGCTCACAGCTTGGCCTAATGCACCTGCTGGAGCACAGGCATCTCTTTTTCCTCTTTCTCTGAAGAACAGGATTGCTCCTGAGCTCTCTGTGCTGGATTTTTCACAGCAGAACCCTCTCCCTGAGCTGTCCTTGGGCTCTGAGGGCAGCAGAGCCCCGGGCAGGAGGCTCAGAGCTCATCTCAAGGATAAGAACACCCTGGTGGTGGCACCTTCTGACCCAGTCCCTGGGAAGGAAAAGCAACCTTCAGATAACTTAACAGCCTTGATAACCAAAACCACCACAGCAGTGGTATCTGTTCCCTTCCTGAAGTCATAGGAATAACTATCCAGGGGCTAATAAAAGTCTCAGGCTGGAGCTGTGGTCTCCCTCTGCTTACCATGGCAGCGGGCCAAGCATGAGGCTCAAATTGCTGTTGCACTCTTAACCCTGACTCAGCTTTGTGTGCCTTAATCCCTGGGGCTGCAGGGCAGGGTTTGGGGAGAGTGTCCTGCCCAAAACAGCACCTTCCTGTGAGCCAGGAGCACTTCCCTGCTCAGCATTCCCAGCTGGAATACAAGCCAGGGGCTCTGCAGGGCTGTTCAGAGGCTGAGGTTGCAGACAGAGTCACAGCAGGAGTGCAGATTCCTCACTGGATTTCCATGCTGCTGAGCCAGGAGGTTCCCAGCTGGATCCTCAGTGGAGTTCCATGCTTTTGGAGTGGGTGCTGAACCAGGAGGTTCCCAGCTGGATCCTCACTGGATTTCCATGCTGCTGGAGTGGGTGCTGAGCCAGGAGGTTCCCAGCTGGATCTTCAGTGGATTTCCATGCTGCTGGAGTGGGTGCTGAACTCCTCAGTGGAGTTTCCCAGCTGGATCCTCAGTGGATTTCCATGCTGCTGGAATGAGTGCTGAACTCAGTGGAGTTTCCCAGCTGGATCCTCAGTGGATTTCCATGCTGCTGGAATGGGTGCTGAACTCCTCAGTGGAGTTTCCCAGCTGGATGTCACTGATGCCTGTTTTGTTAGGACAAGAGGAAACAGCCTCAAGTGGTGCCAGGGAATGTTTAGACTGGATGTTAGGAAAAAATTCTTCACTGAAAGGGTGGTGAGGTGTTGGATCAGGCTCAGGGCAGTGGTGGAGTCTCCATCTCTGGAAGTGTTTAAAAACCACGTGGATGTGGCACTTCAGGGCATGGTTTAGTGGTGAATGTGGTGGTGCTGGATGAGTGGTTGGACTTGACCTTGGAGGGCTTTTCCAGCCTCAGTGATTCAGTGATTCCACGGCACTCCCAAAGTGCCTGAATGTCACCTACAGGCAAACAAAGGAGGATTCAGGGATATTTCTGGTTTGGAGTCACCAAAGCCCCAGATTTCCTGTAACTGAGATGAGTTTCAGGGCTCAGGGTGGGTTGTGCCACACTCCTGTACTCCTGTGGGCCAGGACAATGGGATAGAGAACATTCCTGAGGCTGGACACCTCCCTCTGCTGAAGAACCACATCTCATTCCTCACTGAACTGAGCTCATCCTCCCTCAGCCTTGGGAAGAGGAGCCAAGCAGTGGAAGTGGCTCTTGGAAGAGAATCCCTGAAGCTGTCCAATGTCCTTTGAAATGCTTGGAACCACTGCAGTGGCTCAGACAACCCTCAGATCCTGAAATTCTCTGGAAATCCCGTTGGCAGCAGCCTGATTCCTGAAGCTCGTGTGCCATTTCTGCCTCAGAAACAGAAGCCAAGGAATCTCCCACCAGGATCAAAGCTGCCTGGGGATGCCTGGGAGGAGATGAGTGATCCTGCACTGCTGGCAGGGAAGGCTCCTTGTGGGAGCAGGGAAACTGAACCTGCACAGCTGTGCAGTGATCCCACAAGTACAGGTGGGATCTGCCTGGATGTGTCTCTGCCTCTTCCCAAGTTCCTTCCAAGTCTCTGATCAGGACATGAGCTCTGCCTGTGACTGAAGGTGACCCCAGCTCTGGGATCCTTCCTGCTGGGCTCTGGACCTGGAGCTGGACAGAGCCCAGTTCTTGACTGGTGTGAGCACTGGTTCCCTGTCCCTTTGCAGCAGGAATTCACATCTGAGCTGTACTGGGAGTGTCTGCACCTTCCTAAACTGTCCCTACATGGAAATCCAGCATGGCTGAGGTCCTAAAACAGCCCAAAAAAAAAAAAGAGATGTGTTTTTGAAGGACTTTAATGACTTTTAAGTGCTGAACTCCCTTCTTTTCTTGAAGTCTTTAAGATGTGGTGTTAAAGTGTTTGTCACATATGGGGTGTTAAATATGTTTATGGTTGTTGGGTACCTGTATTTGAACCAGTCTTTTGGGTCCAGAGCAGGACTTGGTGCTAATAAATAATCCAGAGCCCTTGGAGATGTCCAGCTCTAGCTTCCCTGATTATCTCTTGACAAAGTTGAAAGGAAACTGCAAACCATGTAAAGTAACCCTGTGCAAATCTTTCCTCCAGGTCATATTCAAAGTGAAATGTGCAGCTGAATTCAACAAGTACAAGTAAGTGCTGCTGTCCTGACCTTCCCCTCAAAGCTGCTCCCAGGGGAGCTGGCTGGCAATGGGAGACCCCAAAAGCTGAACAGAGCTCTGAGAAAGGAGCAGAGTTGGACTTTGGAGCAGGACTGGGAGCTCCAGGGGTGCCAGAGGAGCTCGAGTTCCTCTGCGTGAACTCTTAGGGTCACTCTGAGCTTTCCCAGCCCAACAAAGATGTGCAGAACAAGGCTTGAGCCATGGGTGAGCCCCAGGTTTGTGCAGCCCAGGTGCTTCCCAGGGAAAGCCAGGGTGGAAAATGCAAGCTCCAGTGGCTCTCCAGAAAGGAGTTGCAGTGGTTGTGATGACTCATGGCTTTATTGACTGGAGTTAATGCAGAGCTGGAGCAACACTTCAAATCTGCAAGATAAGAACCTGACTGTCAGGAGATGAGTCTTGTAACTCATGACTGCTTACGCTGCTCATGTGTTGTGAGAGCAGCTCCAACAAATCCTCTGCAGCCCTGGGCTGCCAATGCAACCCCTGAATTTTGCTGGAATGCCTGAGCTCCCCCAGCAAGCAGAGCACTGGGAGGGTCTGCTGAGACAGGAGGGAGGTGCAGAACGAACCTGGGCTTGTCTCACTGCCTGTTTCTCCCCTCCCCATCTCTCCAGGGTCCTGTTGTACCTGGGCTCCATCCTCACCAGCCTCCTGTTCCTGGTTGTGAATTTGGCCTGTGCCATGCTGATCCACGGCGAGGTCCCGGAGAAGCAGCTCAGGTGGACGGTCCTGGCCCGGGCCCTGGTCAACGACAGCCTCTTCATCCTCTGTGCCATCTCCCTGGCCTGCTGCACGTGCAAGCTGGGAAAGATGTCTTCAGCCAATGTCTACCTCGAGTCCAAGGTGGGTGAATGCCTTGGGAATTCCCTCTGGGACTGCTCAGCTGGATCTGGCTGTGCTCGCTCAGGGCAGCGCTGGCCTGGTGGCACCTGAGCTGCTGCTGCTCAAAATTCTCCTTCCAGAGGGGAGGTGGCAACTCCTCCCTCCACAGAGTGCACTCTCCTGCTGAGGGAATGATGTTTCCTGCATGTTGTAGGGGAATGCTTTGTCTGCAGTTTTGGCATGACAGATTCATGAGCCACTTCTGCTTTTTAGGCACAGAAAATCCCGGGTTTGCCTTGAAGAGAGGGTTCTCTAAGAGCAGCAGATGCAGTTATTGCTGTGTATTTTACCTGTGGCAGGTGTGTCATGATTCCCTGCAAAGGGGATCCCCCAGAAATCCAGCTTTAGCTGGACTCTGCTTGGGCAGGATGAGATGTTCTGGATGAGATGAGCCTCTGGGAATGGGAGAAGTTGCTGTAGGTCCTGTCCCAGAGCAGGACAGGTCTGAGCACCCACAGCTCTTTTCCAGCAGATAGGAAAGTGGAAAAAGCCACCAGCAGTGTGGCAGGAGGCTGCAATCAGTGTCCACTTGAGTGCCTGGAAACATTTAGAGGAAAAACCAGAGCACCTGAGCATGACCAGTTGAAGCTGAGTCCTTCTGTAGGAAATGTCTGGCTCCTTAAGCAGCAGAGGGCATTGGTGGCTCCCCAGAATCCAGGATGCGTGGGGTGGGACTGGTGTCCTACCCAGCTCCTGTGACAGCTGTCCAGAGGCTGCAGTTTGCATCCAGACCTGCAGGGAGCCAGGAGCAGAGAATCTGCTCACATCCCTGCTGGCCTGGGCCTGGCATCCAGCTCTGGCTGGCTCTGGGCACTCATTAACTCACCCAGTTCCCCCAGTGCAGGAACTTGTTCTCCTCACACACCCGAGGCTGCCCCTGGGCTGTGCACAAGAGTGCTCCAGGGAAGCCTGGCTGGCTGCTAAAGGTCTCTGCCTCCCTCCCCTGCCTTGGGGGCATCCCCTGATGCTGTGTGTGTGGATTTCCTGCAGAAACAGGATGGGGATGAGCAGAAATGTTCCACGGATGGCCCAGAAGGTTGTCCTGCCCCTGAACTCAAAGCCACACAGCAGGGCTGGAGGCTGCTGCCTCCACACTGAAGGTGGGAACGTTGGAGCTGAGGGAAGGGGGCTGGACTGCAGCCAGCTCCTGTCCTGGGCTCCTTGTGAGCTGGAGATTTGCTTCAGCAGCCTTTGTGCCTCATTTGCTGGCATGAGCACCACGGGCTCAGCTTCCAGTGACAGCAGGATGTGTTCTGGGCTTTGGTGCTGTCACTTTGTCTGGTGGCACCTCTCTCCTGCTGGCTCTCTCACTGTCCTGAGCTCCAAATCTGGGAAAATAGAGCTGGCATGTGGAGCAGCCCAGTGGGATGAGCTTCCCCACCAGGTTCTCTGCTTAAACACAGAGGCAGCTCAGGTGCTGAGGGGTGTTTGCCCCCTCACTGACTTGGTGCCTCCCAGCAGCCATTAAAGGGATTCATGGATGGATTTAACAAAACCCAGTTTGTCCCAGGATCCCTGAATGGTCTGGGTTGGAAGAGACCTTAAATCCCATCCAGTTCCACCCTCTGCCATGGGCAGGGACACCTTCTACTACCCCAGGTTGCTCCAAACCCTGTGTGGCCTTGGACACTGCCAGGGATCCAGGGGCAGCCACAGCAAATCTGGGCACCCTGTGCCAGGGCTTCCCCACCCTCCCAGCCAGGAATTCCTTCCCAGTATCCCATCTATCCCTGCCTTCTGTCTGTTTGAAGCCATGTCCGTCCAGGCCACTGTAAATGGTGTCTCCCCATCTTTCCTTTGGGCTCCCTTCAGGTTCTGGGGTTCAAGCACTGAGTCTTTCTGCCCACCCCAAATATTTTGGCTTCTTTCCCAGACAAACACTGCAATGTTGGGGTGCTGAGCTGCTGCAAGTGACAGGGCTGGGTGAACACCCCTGCAGAGTCTGATGGGGTACAAAGCAGATTTTCCTGCTGGTTGGTTGTTGGCCTTGTGGAGATTGCCAGAGGAAGGCAGGGGATGGAGCAGCATCTCCCTGCACCCCCAGTTTGGAGCTGACTGACAAAGTCCTGCCAGGGACACCCCAGTGCCTCAGATCCTTCCCTGCTCCCTGGTGGCTCTGGCTCTGTGGCTCCTGCAATGAGCTCATCACATGAGAAAGCTCTTAGCCAGCTCTGAATATTTTAGCAACAACATACAAATGTTCTGGGTCATTCTTGCCTGCACAGCTGCTCATGCATTTAAGGGAACGGGGAAGAACATCACAGCTCTGTGTTAAAACTCTTTATTTCTTCCTGTCCCAGGGAACATCTGTCTGCCAGGCTATTCTGGTGGGATCTGTAGTGGCCCTCCTGTATTCCTCAAGGGCTTGCTATAACCTGGTGGCTGTGGCCATATCTCCAGACAATGTTCCTGGTCCTTTTAATTATGGCTGGGACAACCTTTCGGACAAGGTGAGTGTGTGACCCCCAATCCAGAGCCAGTGGAATGAAATGCAGTCACTCCTCATCCTGTGAGGGTGAAAAGGGGGCTTTGGGGGGGTGGCTGGGTAGCTGAACCCCCATATGAGCTGTCTTTCTCCTGTCTGAAGCTCTGCTTGCTCTCTCCACCCAGCAAACCTGAGTCCTCCTCTCTCCAATCCTTCAGGAAGCATTCCCTGTCGTGCTCTTCCCTTTCAGCCTGCCAGCTCTTCCTTTGAGGGAGAGGAGGGACATCTCAACTAGAGCAGAACAGCAATGCTTAATCAGGCATGGCAGTGTGTGAGGGAGAGCCACTGGTGTGGGGAGTGAGCTCCCAGTGCCCTGGCAGCTCTCTGTGAGCACAACCAGCTCACCCAAACCAGCAGCAGCAGCAGCCAGGTGAAGGTCACTGTGCTGCTTTAGGGACTCCTGCTTCTGGAAAGCTTTCTCTGCACTCCCAGTTCCAGCTCCTGGGAGCTCTGTGGGTGGCTGGGATGACCCAGACCCCTGTGCCTTGTGCCCACAGGTGCACGTGGAGGTGAGCAGTGAGGAGTACGTGGTGTTTGGAGTGGTGCTGTTCCTCTGGGAGCTGGTGCCGACCACGTTCGTGGTGCTGTTCTTCCGCGCTCAGAGACTGAGCCAGAACCTGGTAGGCCTGGGCAAATCCCCCTGTGCTGGGAGGAGTCTCTGGGATGACTTTTGGGAATGTTTTGCTTCTGGCCTAACTCTTCTCTCCTTGGCAGACTTCAGCAGGGATGGTCAACAGCCACAGCTACAGCTCCAGGGCCTATTTCTTTGACAATCCGAGGCGCTACGACAGCGACGATGACTTGTCACGGCTCGGGGCCAGGGAAGGAGGGTAAGGAAGGGCTGTGCTGCTGCTCTGCTGCCCTCTGGGGAAGCAACTGAGTTCTTGGCTTCTGCTCCTAGGAAAAATGTTGGTGGAAGAGGCAGCTTGGGCAAGGTGGATGGGGCAGGGAGGCTCTGACAGAGCTTTTTGTTCGCTTCTGCAGCTCACAAGTTGCTGCTTTTATTGGGCAGAAGTGACCAGCTCAGAGATGTGGGTGTGGATGGTGCTCACAGGTGGTGGTTGCAGACAGGAGAGCTCGTCCAGGGGGGCTGGGATCCATTTCAGGAGGCTCTGAAATGATCTCCAGAGGGGTTTCTCCACTGGGGAGTGACAGCTGGTGAAGTCCTGGGAAGGGGCTGGGACAAAGTTCTGCAGGAAGTGCTGGTGTGGGAGAGAATGGAGGAGAACTCTTCTGAGGCATCCTGGCAGCCCTGTCACCTCTCATTATGGAATGGTTTGGGCTGGAAAGGACCTTAAAGTCCATCTTGTTCCAGCCATGGGCAGGGACACTTTCCACTGCACCACGTTGCTCCAAGCCCTGTCCAACCAGGTTTGGGACACTACTTCCTTTCCACTTCACTTCCAAGCACTTTTCTTGCTACCCAGGGGTACAGTGAGTTGTTCAGGGGTTCTGACTCTTCTTGACCAGTGTTGTGGGCCCTGGTGCTCTTCTCCTTGTGGCTGTGTCATCAAAGCCAAGTTCCTTGGAGAACTTTGCCACCATCGAACTTCGCCACCCTGACCAGTGCTGGGAACAGAAGTCTGGAGGAGCCAAATTATTCATCCCCAAAAAGTCCATGCCTGTTCCTTTCTGCCTCTCCTGCAGCTTGGCCACCCCTCAGTGTGTTTTTTCTGTCTCTCCTGCAGCTTGGCCACCCCTCAGTGCTCGGGCTGCTACGGCTCCCTGGCCGGCACGGACGGCGGCAGCGCCGCGGACAGCGCGCCCTTGCTGTGCTCAGAGAGCAACCAGCACCACCACAGCTCCCACCCTGCTCCACACAACTGAGGAGGCTCCCTCTCTTCCCAGAGTGGCACTCGTGTATAGGATTGTAACCTGGTTTTTCCTCTTTTCCTCCTCTCTCCCCCTGAAGCATCTAACTCATGACACAAACATTCCACTACCTGCCGCAGCCGCGCGCGGGACTGAGCCCAGGGCTGCAGGCAGTGAAGTCAGAGAACTGTGACTTTAAGGTACCATGTAGCAAAGTGAAGCTGAACTCTCTGGAAGCTTTTTTTTTTTTTCCCTTGGTCTGGTCTTCAAGATGTTGGCAGCTAAATGCACCAGAGCTTCCTCACTAGAAAAAGAAACATCAAATGCATATTTGCACTTTTATCTGCACACTTGGAAGGAACGAATCTCGCTCGGGCTGTGCTTGGCCTGAGACTGTTCTAGTTACTCTTTTAATTGCACATCCAGAGCTTGGAGAGGCACTGTCTTCCTGCAAAGACGTGTTCCCTGAAGGACTCTGCATCCTGCCTCCCTGGGAGCGGGGAGCTCTGTCTGGGCAGGGCCCCCGGTGCTGGATGCTGGAGTTTACTGTGCCATATTCCCACCTGGCAGGGCTGGGTGAGGCCTCGGGGCTCTGGGGGGTCTTGCTGTGCTGCTGATCCCACCTGGCTGCTGACCTGTCCTACCTGGGCCTGTGGCTCAGAGCTGAGTGAGGTTCAGCATTGCTGCTGGCCTTGTGAGCACCCTGCTGGCTCGTGGCAGAGGGGCAGGGCTGGCTTGTCCCCGCAGGGAGAGGCTGGAGCTGGCTCAGCAGGAGTGTGTGTGCAGGACTGTGTGTGAATCCAGGGCTGCTGCACCCCCCGGGTGCTGGGAGTGGCCCTGCTCCCCCTCCTCATTGCCCACAGCGGGGCTTCCCTCATCCCCCTCAGTATTAAATTGCATTTAGCAGATAACCAAGAGTTTTAACCTGAAGTGAATGTGAACTGCTGGGTCCCCACTGAGCTGCAGGGGGTGTGTGGCTGCCTGTGGAACGTTGCTGTTGCAAAGGGAAGGGGCAGAAATCGCTGGGATCTGAGCCTTGGGCTCCTTGCTCTGCCCTCCCCGTGGACCTGGGGCCTCCCAGAGCTGTGGAGTGCTGGGTCAGGCTGGGAGAGGTCCCTCCTCTGTCTTTCCTTAACCAAAATAGCCGAGTTTGACCTGGCCTGGGCTCTGGGAGATGAGGCTTGGGGTTATTCCTGGCTTGTCCCAGAGCCAGCTGTGGGGATGAGCGGAGCAGCTTTGGATAAAGGCACTGGTGCTGCTCTGACCGTGGGGCAAATCCACCCTGGGACTGCTTTGAACCTGCCCCGTGCTGCCCCAGCCCTGCTGTGACACTGGGGGACAGGGACTGCTGGGGTGGGACAGTGGCCTGGGAGCTGGAGGGGACCCCGGGGCAGCCTCAGTGGTGAGAGCTGGGAGAGAAACCCCAGCCTCTGGGGCTGTGCCGAGCTCGGTGTCACTTTGTCCCACTGACCACACCCTGTCCCCGTGCGTGCCCTGTGCTCTCCCTGCTCACCTCCTGCACTCGTGCTGGCCCAAAAAAGCAGCAAGTCCTGCTTCTTTTTTGGAGAAAGCAAAGATGGCAACTCTCAGCACATCCCTTGCTTGAGTCCCTGACCCAGAGCTCCCCCCCGGCTGCTCCCCTGTCTCCTGGCAGGAACAGGTTGCTCCATCTCAATCCCTGCTTGGCTTATGGCAGAGCTGGTGAAGGGCCAGGCATTGTCACCCTCCCTTCTGCTCCCATAAGCCTCCAAAGACAGCAAGTGACACTCGTGGCCCCTGTTCTTGCTTAAATTCCAAAGCACTAGGAGCACTTTAAGTTTCACTTCGGAGGGAAAGGAGTGTAGTGCAAAAAAACAAAAAAATAATTTAAAAAACCTACAAAATCCAAGGGCTACAGGCTCATTGTTCCTCTTGCACTGAAGCACACACCCACACTACGATCTTCCTGGATTATTTGGGATGGCAGGTCAGGGCAGTGAGCCTCGTTGCTGATGGACCCCTGAGCGACTGGCCAAGCGTTTGGGTTTTACTCCTTTGTCCAGTGGATTCTGAACTGACCGCTCCTCCCGGGGCCGGTCCCGTGTTTTACTGAAGTAATTTATAGCTGAGAAGTTAAAATGACTTTTTTAATGCATAGTTGCCTTTCATTAAACTTTTCGTTTTTTTTTTTTTTGTTTTGTTCTGTTTTTTGTTTTTTTGGTATGGTTTAACAGTGTTCTGGCTTTGCAGGCGGGCAGCAGCTGCTGCCCCAGGGAGCTGTGGCCAATGAATGTACCTATTTGTTCTTCACTAAACTGTAACCAAGCACTACTCTGTTGAAATAAATAAAATTTAAAAAAAAAGAAAAGGACTTTCTGTGCTGGGATGGCTCCCAGGGTGACCCAGCCAGCTCCAGGTGTGGCCCTGTGGTCCCCTGTGCCTGCCAGGACCTGGCACATCCCATTGCTCTGCTGCCACAGGGCTGAGCTGGGGCTGGCACAGGGCTTTCATCCTCTGATGTTTCTCTGGCTGCAGCCCCAGGAGAGCAGAGCTGCAGAGGGGCTGAAAGCCTCAGCTCCAGACCTGAAGCTTGTCTTATTCCCTTATTTTTGCCCAGGTTTATCCACATCTACACAGCCTTGAGCCAAACAGCAGCAGCTCTGCTGCCTCTTCCTGCTCTTCCCACTTCTTTAGGGTGGGAAGCAGAGGCACTTCCAGATCCAGGCTCAGGGGTCTGTTTTCCAGCAGCACTGCCCACACCTGAGCCTGTCCTTTGTCCCTGGTGCAGTGCTGGATGTTGGATGGTGCAGTCAGGACTGGCTGGGAGCAGGAACAGGGGCTCTCACCCTTATGGCTGTGGGGAGCCAGGGGCTGTGCCCATCTCAGGAGGGACCCTCTGGCCTTTCCCAGCAGCTCTGCCCCATTGCTTGTCCTTGGAGCAGCAGAATCCCCCTGTGCCATCTCTGAGCAGCCACAGCCCTGTGCCTGGCACATCCCTTCCCATTTTAGCTGTGCCCACAGGGAGCAGATCCCAAAAGAGGCCAGACCCACAGGCACAGGCTGGGAGGGGCAGGAGGGCCAGGAGAAGGCTGGGACTGGGGTCTTGGTGGCAGCTGCTTCTCCTGAATGAGGAAAGATTTGGGGTTCCTCCAGCATGGTCCTTCTTGGTGCATCTTCCCAGCCTTCAGTGGACCTGCCTGTTCCCACAAAAATGTTTCCTGAAGAAGAGAAATTCACCTTGGGACAGCAGCAGCCCCCACAATCCCTTGAAGCTGTTTTTTTATGCAGCAGAAGTCAGTTTAGGCATGCTGTGAGTGAGGGGCTGGATGGAATCATGGAGCAGACAGAGAATTTCCCCCAAATTTATTCAATGGCAAGGTTCTTGCCCTGCCTCCAGCTCCTGAAGGCAAGGCCATGGGTCTGATCCATCCAAACAGCACAGCAAGATTTCAAAGAGTTATTCCAAATGATCTTCCAATATATAAAATAAAATTTACATCTAGTCCCTGCTTTTATACAAAAAAAATAGCTTTTTTTTTTTCCCTTGTACAAAATACCTCCTCAGCAGGTAACAGACAATCAGCTGGGAACAGGAGGCCCAGCAAGTGGTTTCCATGGTTTAAGTCAGAGTGGTGGAATGATGGTGTTTGTCCTCAGGTCTCTCTTTCTCCACTGAATTCACTGCATGTTTTTTAAGATATTCCTGAAATTTTCCAGTTCTTTCACGCTGGTTGAAACCCTGTGTGCAAGGAGAGCAAAAGGGAAACGTTACAGCAACATCTGTGTGGTGAATCATTTAAAATCCATGAGAGAGGGGCTGTACCAAGCAAAGCTTCGAGCAGCTCTTGGGAAGAGAGGATTTGGAATCCCAGCTAAATTAGGTTGAGGTTACAACCAAGCCCTTTTAAAGCAAGCACTGGGAATCACAGTGGGAATGGGATGTTAAGGAACTCATCCTTGGAAAAACCTGTTTGCCAAAGATTCCTGCTCTCTCAACATCACAAAGAGCTCATGTATACCCAGAGTGTTATGAAATACACAGAAATACAGAGTGTCCTGAAATCCCCTCCTAAAAGGCCTCATTATCCTCCTTTTCTCAAAAACTCCTCATCCAGAGAGGCTGCACTGATGGATTCCTGTTAAATGCAATCCTGATCTGGGAATGAACTGGTGGGAGGGAACAACCTAAGGAAAGCAGCCCTTGCCTGGGACAATGTGCTCCAAGGACAGAGCACAGTCCCTTAAAAATGATTAAATTCTTTGCATCTTAGCATAAATGCTTCCTTGAATTCATTACAGGAATCTGGAGTATAAAGAATATTTTAAATCATTCCAACACCTGGTATCAGACTATGACAAGAGCAAGAGTCCCCACCAAAACTGCTGAGAACTGACTGAAATTAGAGCTGGAACTGGATGGAACACAGCAGCCTGTGCAAAAACAGAGGGGAAACTCTCAAACTCACCTTCCAAAGGCATTAAATAAGGCCACAATTTCTTGTCTGGTCAGCTGGAATCCATAGGAAGGGCCACTCTCAGGAATCCTTTCGATGAGGTTCTCAGAGAAGAGGATTTTCAGTGCTGTGCCCAAGCCCTGTGTCTGTGCAGGGATCAAACAGGATCATGGAACAGCAGCTTCAAACCTCCCTCCACCTGGCCAACATCCTCTGAACAGGGCAAGAGGATTTCACTTCACCCAGGCTCTGCAACCCCCTCCCCTCCCCTGGGTTATCCCAGTGTCCCAGGCTGAGTGAGGAAGGGAAGGAAATGGAAATGGAAATGGAAATGGAAATGGAAATGGAAATGGAAATGGAAATGGAAGTGAAAATGGAAGTTGATCAACGGCTTTGGGAAAGCCCAGCCAAGCATTTCCCAGTCCAGGTGAGGTTATTGCTGAAGTGACCATCATAAAATCAGCTTTTTCCTGCTGCCTGCACAGGTAAGGAATCAGCAGCCCTGAGCTGATTGATATCCAAGGATCACATCCACACCAGTACCAGCACCAGAGCTCCCAGACACTGCTGGCAAATCTCACCTGCAGCTTCCCCCACAGCCGACACTTGAAGCAGCCAACACAGTCCATGATCTTGGAAATATTCTTAAAGTGCAGCCTAAATTCCTCCTGGGGGAAAAGACATTCATGGTTATGCACTAATGAGGGCTCCTTCCAGGTATTAATCTGAATTAATCTTGGAATTCAGTGGGACTGAGGTAGGGAAAAGCCTCCTGCTCTCCTTGGCAGAAATTACCTTTAGTTTAGCAGCTTCCTTTTTATTCCCTGCAAAGAAGGAGTTTTCATCAAAATGCAGTGGGAAAGACCTGGAAGGGAATGAAGAGAGTTTGATTTCTGCCCAGCTTGGTTGTTTGGCTGCAGTCAGGGGTGGTGATGAACAGAGGTGGGAGCCAGTGGACATCTCCAGAGGTGATTCAATCTGACATCCAACCCCAAGGAATGGAATGAGATGATTTAAGGCCCTTTCCAACCCAAACCACCCTGGGATTCTATTCTCTCCTCCAATTTGAGCTGGCATCTCAGCATGGAGACATTCTCAGCAATTGCTTGATGGGTTTTAAGCAATTTCAGTCTGTTTTCTGACAGACAGAAGCACAGGAGGGTGACAAGATAAATCAAACACCGATCACTTCAGGAGGCACCCATTTCTGTCTGGTTCCAATATCTTCCATTCCTATTACTCCAAACTCCATCCACCAGCTCAAACCTCTGTTACCAAGATATTTAGGATGTTTTTCTAGTTGCAAACACGAAGCCAGGCCTGGTATCCCACAGATGAGTCACACAGGTAGCCAATTTTAGGGCTGACACGTAGGCAGTTATTAAATTCAATTCTGCTAAATCCAAAAGGCAGCCGAGGCTATTAAACCGTGGGACTAATTAAACTGTGGGACTAATTACCCAAATTCTGCAATTTGCATACAGATATTAATGAGTTCCCAGCACAACTTCACTACTGGTATTACATCCTGCTCATTGCAAGGGGGCTGGACTAGATGACCTTAAAAAGGTCTTTTCCAACCCAAACCATTCCACTTTTCCAGGATTCTACTGCACAAATCACTCCAGGAAAGAACCCAGAACCTGCCTTTCTAGGAGCTTTATGTTAAACACACTCAGAGGTGTTGCCAGAGCCACTGTCCCCAGGTACTGAGTGCAATTACTTGGCCAGATGGAGGATTTCCAGCAGCAGGTGTTTAATTTCTGCATCCTGCCTTTCGTTCCCGGTGTACAGCTGGAAACCCGGGCGCTCAAAGAAGGGCAGCACTTTGGAGAGGGCCCTCAGCTCAATCAGGTACAGAAAATAGAGGTTCTTGAGTCTTCTGGACCCTTCCCCTCTGGTGAGGACTTCATCAAACCTCTGCTGGAACTCGGTGACGTTGGGGCCCCATTTCTTCTCCGACCACGTGTCTGAGACAGAAAAAAAAATCCCCAAAGGCATGAGGTAGAGGGGTTTAGTTCTGGTTCATCTCCTCCCTGCAGGGAAATGGTGAAATGGGATTCCAGCCAGGGAGATCCCAGCTTTTCCAAGTCACTGACCCAAAAACTCAGAACCACTGAGGTTGGAAAAGACCTCCAAGAGCAACCTTTGACTGAGTCCAACCTTTGAGTGCCACATCCAATCGTTCCTTGAACCTCCAGGGGTGGTGATTCCACCACTTCCCTGGGAATCCCCTTCCAGTGCCTGAAAACCCTTCCAGTGAAGAAATTTTGCCTGAAAATTGTTCAAGGGAGGCATGATTTTAACCCAACTCAACTCCTGCACACTTTTCTCAGGTGATTCCTGAGACTTCCTAACAAACAGGGACACTCTGAGAGAATTCCTGATGATATGGAAAAGCAAGAACTTTTACTGGGCTCTATTTTCTATTTTCAAGCCCACAAGGAATATTTCTGTTGCTCATCTTACCATGTATTTAAGATTTTTATATAAAATACACAGTGGAAGATGTGAAAGTCATACCAAGCTGCTGCTGCAGCCTCAGTTCATCTCTTGCATCTGATGTTTCCCACATTATCCCAACTCAAACATGGCCTAACTCCCACTGAGGTGAGGCTCACGTGGGCTGTAGAGACTTGAATTATTGTTAACAATTATTTAGTTCAATCTAAATGACTTGCCTAAATTCCCACAGCCATCACCTTGATTCTCAAGCCCAGGGTTGAAATTGGGATTCCTCAGACAGGTGTTTATGGACCAAAGCATGGGAAGGAAATGGAAGTGGAAATGAAAATGGAAATGAAAGTGGAAATGAAAATGGAAGTGGATCAATGGCCTGGGGAAAGCCCAACCAAGCATTTCCCAGTCCAGGTGAGGTTATTGCTGAAGTGACCATCATAAAACCAGGCTGGGAGCCCACAATTAGAAACCCACTCCAAAATAACCCTGGAGGAAGAACAGAGGGAAGATGTGCTGGAAATCCTGGTACAGAACCTGGCCCAGCCCTGTCAGACCTGGAGGCATGAGGCAAACACATCCCTAATCCTGTTACACAAGCTGGGTGCTGGAAGAGCACAAATAGGGCTGAATCCTGCTGGAACAGGCTCCAAGCAGCATTCAGCAGAGCCATGGAAGTGTCAGCTCTGGAGTGAGGCAGGAAAGCTGGGGCAGGAAGGAGGATTTACCTTGCAGGAGGTACCTGGCACTCAGGTGGATGTTGATGCTGGCGTGGAGACCAGAGATGAGCCTGTAGAAAGCTCTTTTCTCCACACAGACCCCTGCAAAGAAAAGGGAATTTAAGACACTGAAAGCACCCCCTGGATTTTGAATTCTCCTGGCTGTGAGGCAGGAATCCAATCCCACTGAGTGTGGCCACTAATCCCACCCCTCCCTGGCCATTTCCTGTCCATCCCAGGAAGAGCAACCACGTTCAGAGCCAGGATTACCTTTGAGCCACTTGTAAAACGTGTGCCCTGGAAAGAAAGGAAAACACATCAGTGAGGGTACAGCCTGAGCCTGATGCCCTGAATCCACCCCCCAGGCTGGCCCCAGAGGACCCTCTGCCCACTCCAGTTGGCAGAAATTGGGAAAGGAGCATTAAAAGAGCATGAGAAGAGTTTTCCTGCCCACCCCTGTGAGTGATGCTTCTCTAACACGGCATGGCAGCAGCTCCAAACAGCACGTGGGCTTTCCCCAAGGGGCTGGAGGGGGAGCAGAGCAACACAGGGCTGGGAAAAACAAGGATCAGGGATTGCTTTCCTCTTCTGGGCAGAGTGGGGAGAGGGATATTTTTATAAAACAAACAAACCAACCAACCAAAAAACCACAGAGTGCAGCCAAGCGTGCAGCATCCCACACGTCAGGGTTTCACTATCCCTGCTCTGTGCTTGGAAATGATCTGGAGATCAGGATTTGGGGATGGTTTGGAGACAAAAAGATGCTCTGGGGAATGGAGAACTCCAAGGAACAGCCTTTCCCAAGGCCTGAGGGATTTGGGCACTCAGCTCCTACAGCTTCCAGAAGCTGTTGGGATTATGAGTCTGTTGAGAGCTTTCTCAGCAATAAACACTGAAAAAAACCCAGGACAATTCCTGTTCCCAAAGTCTCCCCACACTCCAGTGACTGCCTTCAAACAGGACTTGTGCTCTTAAAAAAACCACTGGTGGACTTTTGAAGCCTTTTACATGAGGATGGGCTGGGATGGGGAGCTCACAGGGATCTCTGCACAAGTTTCTCTTCACTCTGCTGACCAAAGGGACCAAGGGAATGGCTGGAGTTGTGCCAGGGGAGGTTTAGGTTGGATATCAGGGAAAATTTCTTCCCCCAGAAGGTGCTGGGACACTGAAGAGGGAATGGGCATGGCCTTGAGGCTGCCAGAGCTCCAGGAGCATTTGGACAATGTTCTCAGGATGGGATTGTTGGGGTGTCTGTGCAGGACTCCATGATCCTTGTGATCCCACTCAGGATATTCTATGATGCCATGGCTCTAATTTCTGGTTTGCCTGATTAATAATTTTGCTGAGCAGGTGCATTATCTAATGGCACAGCCTGTGCCAGCAGGATGAAGACACCCCATTTGTTTCTGTTATCAGTAAAAACAAACAGTGCCACTCACCTCCGTCGTCTCCTGGTGGAAAAAAGCACAAGTGGTGGAGGGAGAGAGAGAAAAAGAGGATAAAAAAATTACACATGACCAAAATTAAGCTCCAAAGCACAAGCACTGCTCTGTTCATCTGCTCTGACAACCTCCAGGGAGGTTTGGAAATGTTCTGAACACAGAAAACTCCAAGTGCAGCAGTGAGGGCACCGGATGAGCAACGGTGCCGAGTAACCTGAGCAAAGCAGGAGGGATCAATATTTGCAAAGGAAGTCAAACCTGATATTTCCAGGGACATTGTACATCCCCTTCAGCAGGAGAAGAGGAGAGGAGAGGAGAGGAGAGGAGAGGAGAGAGGAGGAGCAAATACGACAGGGA
>VZTZ01014595.1:128949-141887 GCA_013400955.1 Drymodes brunneopygia
AGAGGAGAGGAGAGGAGAGGAGAGGAGAGGAGAGAGGAGAAGCCAATCCTTCACACCAGGGTCAAAGGAGGAGGGTAAACACCTCCATAATTTAGGGGAAAATGAGGAGATTGTGGCAGAGGGTGCTGCTGGAGGTTGATGAGGTTCTCCTGTTTCTAAACCCTTCCCTATTTTCATTTCCACTGCCTGGCCTTGGCTCTAGGGCAGAGCTGCTCTTCCTGGGTGCTTTCCATGGAGGATCCCAGCCAGGTTCTCATTTCAATCCGTCACAGATGGTTTGGCACTGCCAGGTACAGACACCAGGGACCCAGGGAGAGCCCAGGGGTCAGCCCTGCTCCCAGCCCCTCCAAAACTCACATTTCTTCCCAGGACTGGATGACCAGACATTCTTTTTCCACGGTGGATGCAAGAAAAACCCACTTCCAGGTGCCATAAAATTCTACTCTTGATCAAGAGCTACTACCCAAGGATATTTCTCATCCAGCAGGTGAAGGAACCCAGAGAACATTTACTGTTCCTGGAGCTGGGATCAGTTCACTACTAACCCACTTAGTGAGATAAATAAATGACTCACCTCTGCCAGATGCCAAAGGTCTTTTTACATTCTGAGGCCTAGGAGGGGAAAAAATATCATTTAAATAAGAGATGTAAATAAGTTACTGTCTCCTTGTGTGCACAAACAGCAGAGCAGAAGCAGCTACTTCTGCAGTCAAACAGCCTGAGGGAATCTAAAAATCCCTTCCATGCTTTAGCTTTGCTCAGGAAGGGAAAGGATAGAGCAGAATGTGGATTTCTGTGGGGTGTTGGTGGTGTTTTCTTCTTTTTGTTTTTTTTAGAAAAAACAGGCAGGAAAACTCAAGTGTCATCTTTTGGGTCAGCCACATGACTTGTCCCTGGTGTATCCCACCCAGCACTGGAGCAAAGAGAGGAGGCTGAGGATTCATTTCTGCCCCTGTGCACAAACCAGCACCCTCAGGCTCATGGAACTTGTCCCCTAAAGCACCTACTTGAAGCAGTTTTCTTCATAAATACTGTTCCAGATTTTCCAGGCATCCGGCCCCTTGTAGCCAGTGTAACGTTCTGGATTCAGGAGCAAATCCACGTACTCAGCATCAGGAGAATGGATGTCTGTGGAGCAGAGAGCTGGCTCAGGGACAACGATTTGCTGAGGGAAAATGACATTTTCCAAGGCTGACCCAGCCACCTCTTCCCCACTTTGCTAAACACAGCAAGGTCCTGAGCAGCAAGGAAGCTTTACCAGAAATATTTGTGTGTTATTTTCAAAATACTGAGGGCAGGAGGGTAGAGAAGAGCAGAAATGCTTTTTATGATCCAGGTTTGCTGAAATATTACACTTTGGCCTGGAAATTGGGGCTGTTCAGTCTGGAGAGGAGGAGGTTGTGTAGAGACCTCACAGCAACATGAAGAGGTTACAGGGAAGGCAGAGGGGAGCTCCACATCAGGAACTGTAGGGATAGGACAAGGGGGAATGGATTCCCACTGACAGAGGAGAAATTTAGGTTGGATTTTGGAAAGGAATTCTTGGCTGTGAGGGTGGGGAGGGGCTGGGATGGAATTCCCAGAGTAGCTGTGGCTGCCCCTGGATCCCTGGAAGTGTCCAAGGCCAGGTTAATGGAAGGTGTCCCTGCTCATGGAAGGGAATTGGAACAATAGGAGCTTTAAAGTCCCTTCCAACCCAAACTATTCCATGATTTTAAGTCCTGCAGAAGTGCTTAAATCCCACTCCAAGCCTTGCCAGCTCTCCCAGCTCTCCCATACCATCAGCCTCACAGAAGCTGTCCGAGGAGTCATCGTGCTGTGCCCACTGCAGCACTGCCTGCCGAGTTTCCTTGCTGCAAAAAAAAAGCAGGGAAAGACTCTGAGAGAGAGCTCTGATCCCAGCTTTCCCTCAGGACAAGGAAGGATTATGGCAAAGGAAGTCAAACCTCAAAGAGTCATCAACAGCTCCGAGCCTCTTGGCTTCTTCACATTCTTCAGCCAGGTTATTGGCTTCTTCCGAATACTGGGGTGGAAAGCAAAGGGGTGGGGAGGGATGGGGATTAAAAAGGACAATTTTTTTTTTCTGTTTTAATGTAGCCTTTAATGCACAACCCAGGTTAAGCCCCAGAAACCCTTCCATGATTCACCCCACATTGTTTGCACAGGATGCCTGGAGATATCCAAAGCCTTGTGCAATGCTGACGAGTCCTGCAGGGACTTGGGGCAGCCTCTGGCACTGCCAGGGGAGCTTTGTGTGCCTGGTGACACCTGCTCTTGGAGACATGTCAGCAATACCTGGCTCCAGGACAGCCACCTCGGAGGCTCTCTGGCATCCCAAGCACTTGAAGAGGGTAAAAATTTAGGCCTAAAGAGCATCCTGACAAATACTGACCCTTGCTCAAATCCTGGGGGCAGTTTTGGGACAACAACTTTGAGGAGCTGGAGTGTGTCCAGAGAATGGAGCTGGGAAGGGTCTGGAGCACCAGGAGCAGCTGAGGGAGATGGGAAAAGGGTTCAGCCTGGAGAAAAGGAGGCTCAGAGGGGACTTTCTCACTCTGCATCTCCCTGACAGGAGGATGCTGCTGGGGGAGGTCGGGCTCTGCCCCCAGGGAACAAGGGAAACAGCCTCAAGTTGTGCCAGGGGAGGTTTAGGTGGAGTATTTGGGAAAATTTCTTTATGGAAAGGGTTGTCAGGCACTGAACAGGCTGTCCAGGGCAATGGTGGAGTTCCTAGCCCTGGAACTGATCAAAAAACACATGGATGTGGCACTTGAGGACATGGGTCAGTGATGAACATGGGGTGACAGTTGGGGTCAGTGATCTTGGAGGTCTTTTCCAACCTGATCAGTTCTATGGCACCAAACTGGAGCACAAAATAAACCTCAGCCTTTTGTGCTCAGACACACCCACCTTGTAACTTCCAGATCTGATTCCATCAGGGACTTCATCCTGAAAGACAAAACAAAGCACATGCCATGTGTGGGGCTGAGGAGACCTTTCAGGCCCATTTTTGGGAAAGGTTTGGGATGTCACCACAGCAGAAGGTGACCAAAATATTCAGCCCAGCATACAACACATCCAACTCCTCACTTGTTCCCAGACTAAGGAAAAGCAACATTTCAAGTGGTTTATTTTGATGTTTTTTTTTGCAAGATTTCTCTTCTCCAAAGCTCTGCAACCTTCCATGGCTGCTACATCAGGTTCTGCTTTGCTTATCCAAGCAGGAATTTGGGAAAGCCAATGCAAACTCCAGAGGAGCTGGAGCTGCCTCTGGTCAGTCCAGGTCTGGCATCACCTTCCTGGCAGGAGCCTCCTCAGATGTTGCATCTACCAGCCCCTATACACAGCATTCCAAGATTCCGTCTGAATATTCCATCATGGAATGCCAGCCCCACAAAACCTAAACCCTAAATTCTCCTCAACTTCCATTTCCTCCAGGAGCAGGAAGGCAATAAAAGCACTTCTACACTTCAGGACCAAGTACTATGATGACAAGGAGCACAAAAAGAGAAAAATGAAGCAATAAGAGTTATTTTTATTGATTTCAGGATGAAATGGACCCAAATCAGAATAATTAAGAACAGGAAGGACAATCAGTTCTTAAAATAAGAACAACTTTAAGCTGCTTCCTCTGCAAAAGTTAAATATAAAAAAAAATATGTTAAAAAATGGATTTGGTACTCACAGAGGGGCAGGGCTGTACAGCACAGTCTCTCATTCCACAGTGACTGTTGTCATCCCAAAAGGGACAAGGTTTCTGTAGGTTTACCTGCAAATAACACATCACCTGATTCAATAAAACATCTCCTCCATGCAGCCAAGCCAACCTTCCACTCCCCAGTTTTCCAACAGAAATCCATGTTCTGCACTTGTTTGTTCCCACACCAATAATTGCTTGGTGACCCAGATTGATAACATCACTCATAACCTCATTATCAGCACAGGTTATCCTTTGAATCCCTGCTTGGATCTTTCTGCTGCTGCTTTCCCACACAGACATTTCCATAATTCCAAAATGTTCTGAGGGCCAGAGCTCCCTCTCCTCTGAAGCCAGGCTGGGAGAGCTGGAGGTGCTCACCTGGAGAAGGGAGGATCCAGGGAGAGCTCAGAGCCCCTTGCAGAGCCTAAAGGGGCTCCAGGAGAGCTGGAGAGGGACTGGGGACAAGGGATGGAGGGACAGGACACAGGGAATGGCTTCCCACTGCCAGAGGACAGGGATGGATGGGATATTGGGAAGAGATTCTGCCCTGTGAGGGTGGTGAGGCCCTGGCACAGGGTGCCCAGAGAAGCTGTTGTTGCTCCTGGATCCCTGGAAGTGTCCAAAGCAAGGTTGGACAGGGCTTGGAGCCACCTGGGACAGTGGAAAGTGTCCCTGTCCATGGCAGGGGTAGAATGGGATGGGATTTAAGGTCCCTTCCAACCCAAACCATTCTGGGATTCTGTGATTCTCTGCTTCATTCAGAGCAATCTCAGCATTTCTGTTACAAATCCCAGCCCTGGAAGGGGAAAGAGCTTCTTTAACAAATCCCGATTTTTCTCTTCCGGGAGTTGGTATCAAGTATCATTCTTCCCAAACAATTAACATTTAACAAGATTTGGTGGGTTTGGAAGAGAGGGGAACAAAGGGAATCTGACTGAAGGGGAGCAGAATGCAGCTCATGGAATCCAATCCATGGAATGTCTGGCAGCAACAGCCATCAGTGAATCTGAGTGTCTGTAACTAATCCAGGTTTTCCATGGCAGAGAGGACTGAATCCTCTCATGATGGATCACTGGTCATCAACACCTTTAAACCACAGCTCACCAAAGGTAGTCCCTTCATTAATGTGCTGCTTAAAAGGGAAAAAATGGACAAGAAAATATCTTTAAAATCCCCTTAAAGGCACATTGCATCTTATTAAGATTCTCCTCATAACAGAATGGTCCAGCTTACTGATTGTACCTTTAAAAGATCAAGGTTAAAAGGCAGGTGTCTGATTTTAAAATAGACGAGCAGTAAATTTAAGGGGGATTAAAAAAAAACAGCACACAAATAAATACAATTCTTGTACGAGAAAATTACCTTGTAGTATCTAAAATAGTCACTTTCCAGGAGTTCATTCAGTCTAGGAAAAAGTTTGTTGTTGTTGAAGGCATCAATGGTTTCTACATCACAGGTGCAGTCATCTAAATAACCAGTAACCTGGGGGAGAGAAAAAATAATAAAATCAAAATCAAAACCACCAAAAATAATAAATAAAATATAAACAACTCAGCCACGACTTTTTAACAGTGGAGAGTATAAAATAATTCATCATTTTCTTTCCTTTTAGCAGCAAGTCAGGTTAAGTTTAAGCAGAATGGATGTGGCTGCTGTGGCAGCTCTGAGCCACAGGCTGCCAGCTCAGGTTCCCTTCTGGGTGAGCCTCAGGAGCCCATTCCCGTGGGATAACAGAGCTGAGAGCTGCAGTTTGCAAAAGGGACCAGACAGGCAACAATGACACCAATGACAGCCCTCAAACAAAGTCCTGCTTGTTCATCAGCAGGGCTGCAGCCATTGATTTGACTGAATCAGAACCACAGCAAGATGATGAGAGGGATGAGGAAAGGCTGGGAGAGTTGGGATGGGACAGTGTGGAGAAGAGAAGGCTCCAGGCTGACCTAACTGCAGCCTCCCAGTACCTGAAGGAGCTGCCAGGAAAGATGGAGAGAGAGGATTTACAAGGGATGGAGGGACAGGACACAGGGAATGGCTTCCCACTGCCATAGGGCATGGATGGATGGGATATTGGGAAGGATTTCCTGATGTGGCACTGGCACAGGGTGCCCAGAGAAGCTGTGGCTGCCCCTGGATCCCTGGAAGTGTTCCAGGCCAGAACCAACCTGGGATAGTGGAAGGTGTCCCTGCCCATGGCAGGGCTGGAATGGGATGAGCTTTAAGGGCCCCTCCAACCCAAACCATTCCATGATTCTGTGATTAACTGCAGCAGTCCCTCTCCTCACTCCAGGGAGCCATTTGGCAAGAAAACATCTGTTCTAAATCTGACAGATCCTTCTTGCATCATCCTGAACAACTCAACAGGCTTTGTGCAAGCCCTGAAGAAAAAAAAAAACCAACCCAAAGAAAGAAGTAGCACAAATTCAGCTGTGGTTTCCTGACACATCCATTACTGGCTGACGACAAAGTTGCTCAACACAGAAGTAGTTTTGCTTCCCCCACGCCCCCAGTGAGTCCTTGGGGAAATCATAGAAACCTGGAATCATTCAGGTTGGAAAAATCACAGAGTTCAACCATTCCCCCAGCACTGACCATGTCCTCAAGTGCCACATCCACAGAGCTTTTAAATCCCTCCAGGAATGGGGACTCCAGCACTGTCCTGGGCACCCTTTTCCATGGAGAAATTTTCCCAATATCCAACCTAAACCTCCGTGGCACAGCTTGAGGCTGTTTCCTCTTGTTCTGTCCCTTGTTCCCCAGGAGCAGAGCCCAATCCCCCCTGGTTGCACTCAGGGAGTTGTGCAGAGCCACAAGGTCCCCCCTGAGCCTCTTTTTCTCCAGGCTGAACCCCTTTCCCAGCTCCCTCAGCTGCTCCTCATAATTCAGCAAGAGCTAAACAACAGCTTCAATAAAACTATTCTATTTACCACCATGGAAAAAGAGCTGAGAGGAGGATGGCAGAAGTGGAGCACAGAGTCACATGAAATGGGGAGGTGGGGGAAAAAATAGCCAGAATTCCCTACCCCACTGTAGGAATAACTCTGTTTTGTTGAGGCAGCATCATTTGGAGGCTCACTCATATTTGAAGTGTTTACACTGAAGCTCAGTGTGTCACCCTCACACATTTACTGAATTCTGTCCTGCATTCTGCATGGTAATGAAGATTAACAGTGATTTAAGATTTCCACTAACCTGAATCACCCTTGTAAAAATAAACAGTAGCAATTTGCTAATCCAGTTACCCAATTTAAAGCTGCTTCAAAATTATATATATATATTAAAAAAACCCAAACACATCAAAACAACAAACCGCAGCAAACCACCAACCAACCAAGCAACCACATTTTTAATTCCTGGAATCTTGGCATCCTTCAAGGCAGGAAGCTTAAAGGTTGGGTCTAAAAGTGGCCTACAAAAAGATTTGGGGATAATCTTCAGCTGCTCTCTGTATCCATGCCTGACAAAGATGTCACTCCAAAGGAATGACATCCCTGTAAGTGGGAATATTGGAGCTCCCACCAAACCCACACTGGAAGCACCATTTGGGCCAGGCCAGGTTTTGTTTTGTCTGGTGAGCAATTCAGGCCAGAACCAGCATCATCCTGAATATAATCTGGAGTGAAGCACTTCATGATCCCAAAATGATCCCAAAATCCTTAGGACTGGAGCTCTCCAAATACCAGTTTATTGGTGGGATCAGCCTCAATGTCACCCTGAACTCACCTGTGGGGGTAACAGGCAAAGGGGAAGCGCTGGGAAAGCTCCAGCTCTGCTCAATCCTTTTTCCTCCAAGGATTTCAGTCAGACTGGGCAGAAATGGGTGATTTCCCCAGCCTGTGTGTGCCCAGCACACCCAAATTCACAGTCAAAGGAGCACATAAGAGAAGCAGCACCAAGAACACCCAGAGCTGAGGCTCCTCAGAGCCCTGGTGACAGCCCCAGTGATGCCACCACCAAACAGCTTCAAGCTGAGCCCCTTTAAGACTCAGAGAAGTGGCAGTGTCAGATCACTTGGCAGGACTTGATCTTCATTTCAGAGGTTCCCTCTTGCTCCATGACCACCCCAGAACCCATTTTTCAGCCCTGGATGCAGCCAGACCCGCTTGGTTTGGGACTTCACCTCCTGCTGCTGGAGCAGTTGAGCTCAGGCACGTGTCAAACGTGCCCTCCAGTGGGTGGTGCCTTAAAACACCACCCTGCAAACAAAATATTTACCTACCCCTTCAGCCTGTGACAACGAGAGCAGCTCTTTGAGATAAAGCACGGATGGATGCAGACCCAAACACGTGCCATGTGCTTGCTGGCACCGTGAATCACCGAGCTGAGGGGTTTTGCTCCACCTGCCTGGGTGTGAGAAGCTGGCAGGAGGCTGAGGGGCAGGGCTGGGCTTTCCCAGTGGGAAGAGATGCAAGGGAGCCGCCGGGAGAGACGCGGCAGGAGCGGCTCCGGGTGCTGAGTAAGCTCCGAGGGTGACGTGAGCGCAATCCCGAACTCTGCCAGACCCACCTGATGTGCCGGGAACACCAACAGCAGGGACTGTGCAATCCCTGGGCTTGGCCTCTGCTTCAGCCTCCTTCCCGACCATCCCAGCCTCCTGTCAGGCTGCTCTTCCCACTTTTCTGCTCCCCTGAGTGTCACAGGAACATCCCCATAGCAGTGGATTTTGGGATTTCTTCTCGTTATGTCCAACACCAGGCAGGAAAAGAAGGAAATTTTTCCCTTCATCTCCCACTACAGCTACAACAGGGAAGGGAATGTCACTGCTTCAACCTTCTTCCCTCCATCCCAGCCCCCTGTCAGGCTGCTCTTCCCACTTTTCTGGTCCCCTGAGTGTCACAGGAACATCCTGAGCAGTGGATTTCAGGCTTTCTTCTTGCTGTGCCCCACACCCCATAAAGAAGGAAACTTTTTCCTTCATCTCCCACTACAGCTACAACAGGGAAGGGAATGTCACTGCTTCAACCTTCTTCCCTCCATCCCAGCCCCCTGTCAGGCTGCTCTTCCCACTTTTCTGCTCCCCTGAGTGTCACAGGAACATCCTGAGCAGTGGATTTCAGGCTTTCTTCTTGCTGTGCCCCACACCACATAAAGAAGGAAACTTTTTCCTTCATCTCCCACTACAGCTACAAAAAGGAAGGGAATGCCACTGCTTCAACCTTCTTCCCCCTTCCCTTCCATCCCAGCCTCCTGTCATGCAGCTCTTCCCACTTTTCTGCTCCCCTGAGTGTCACAGGAACATCCTGAGCAGTGGATTTCAGGCTTTCTTCTTGCTATGTCCCACGCCACATAAAGAAGAAAACTTTTTCTTTCATCTCCCTCTACAGGGAAGGGAATGTCACAGAGGCTGAGGGGTTGGGTTTAGCCTGTACCAACTTCCCTGGCACTGCCTCCTTTCCTGGACAAGCCACGGCAGCCCCAGGCTGATGGTGAGCAGATGCTTTCCCTGCTCCCTCAGCAGAAGTTTCCTTGCAGTTGCTCTGCACAAAGGAGTTGGACTTCAATGATCCTTGTGGGTCCTTTCCAGCTCAGGATATTCTATGCTTCTATGAAATTATTTCCCTTTCATCCTTGCCAGTGCACTTGGAGCAGGTTTCTGGCAGTCAGCTGAGGATAGTCATTCCTGCAACTGCCCTGGAAGCAGCACCTGCTGTAGCCATTCCACATCTGCTTTAGGGCCACCTTTTGTCCAGAAAACAAGGACTGGGCTTTCCAGAACTCACACAGAAGAAAAATCTCACATGGGAGCCTCAGGATAGGGTCAAACCACAGGGCCTGAAGGGCTGTCACAGCATCCCAGAATGGTTTGGGCTGGAAGGGACCTTCAAGCTCATCCAGTGCCACCCCCTGACATGGGCAGGGACACCTTCCACTATCCCAGGCTGCTCCAAGCCTCATCTAACCTGGCCTCAGACACTTCCAGGGATCCAGGGGCAGCCACAGCTTCTCTGGGCACCCTGTGCCAGGGCCTCACCACCCTCACAGCCAGAAATTCCTTCCCAATATCCCATCCATCCCTGCCCTCTGGCAGTGGGAAGCCATTCCTCTTTGTCCTGTCCCTCCATCCCTTGTAAATACTCTCTCTCCGTCTTTCCTGTCAGCTCCTTCAAGTACAGGAAGGTCACAATTAGGTCACCCTGAAGTCTTTTCCAGGCTGAACAATCCCAGCTCTCCCAGCCTTTTCTCACAGCAGAGCTGCTCCATCCTTTTAATCAACTTGGTGCCTCCCCTGGACTCGCCCCAACAGCTCCATGTCCTTCCTGTGCTGGAAGGACCACAGAGCAAGGCACAATATTCCAGGAGGGATCTCAGCAGAGCAGTGCAGAGGGGCAGGATGTACCTCCAAATATCTGCAAACTCCTCCTGAAGCTACCCCAGAGAAACTGGGAACTGTGCTAGGAATGAATTCCTGCCCTGGAGGCCGAGTGAACACCAATTCCACAGGAACTCAAGGACAGCTTGAAAGCCTCTCCAGGTACCAAGGAGGAAACTCTCCATGCCCAGACTCACCCCTAATGACAGCATCCTGCCCACAGAAACATTCCCAAAAGGAATCAGCCTCCTGCCAGACCGGAAACCTTGGCAAAATCCCCGTCTGCCAAACACCTGCAGCACATCCTTAATGCAGCTGCCTCAGCCTGCAAACAGCAAATGAACAATAATTACCAGGAATATACAGAAGACAACCATGGCTCACTAAAGCTGTGATGCAAACAGGAATATCTCGAGGGGGGGGATGAGCTGCCTGTAAAGTTTGAGGGAATTTTGATATTGGAATGGCAATCAGAGCTTGCAAAGCAGAAAATAGTATTTGAAACACAAGTGTTTTTAGCAACAGATGGGTGTTTCTAACACAAGTTTTGGGACTGTTTGGTCTCTAAGGAAGGGAGATAAAATAACAGTGACAAGAAGCAGGTGAGGCATTGCCCTGGGTGCAGACAGACATGAGTGCAACACCCATTCCAGAACCACGGCCTGCTAAAGTCAGCACTTGGAATATTGCTGGAGCAGCACTCCCAAAAGTGTCCTTTGTCAACTGCCCCAGCACAGGCTGACAGACAAGTCAGAGCTCCTCCAGTCACCCCACACTGAGGCTTCTTCATCTGAGAAGCTCATGAGGCAGCATGAGATGGCTCACAGGAGGAAACCAAGACCTGTACCAGGAGCTAAACAAAGGAGGGCAAACCAGATCATTTAAGGCTTGCCCTACATTTTCTTTGGTGGCAAATAAAAACCACCAGATCAGTTCTGCACAAGAGGATCAGCAGATTATTTCTAACCAAAAGATGAGGCAGCCCTCGGGTGTGATGTAAAAGATTGGGTGGTTAGAAAGGCTGAGAAATGCTGCCCTACATGACACCCTTCCCTGAAGATAATAAAAAATCTTGACCTAAACATTTGTAGGGAAAGCCAAGGTGCTGCACAGAATGAAAAGTTGCACAAAGCACCACTCCAGCTCCTCCAGCCCAAGGGAAAGGCACTGCCAGGCACTGCCGTGCCAGAATGCCAGTTCAGTTACTGGTTACAGCTCCTTATCCCATTCCACCCTCCTGACTCAACATTCAATCCTTAGGACACAACCTTCTCTGCTTACAGGAAGCTGCAGAGATCCAGAATCTAAATGCATGTTTTCCAATTCTTTATCAGCAGAGCTTTTATTTACCATTTCCACAGGAAGCTGAAGTGTCAAGAGCCACCCCAGAAGGCAAAGCCAAAGCCAAGAGTGTAACTCCATTTGTTTTCTTTCTCCGCTTTCAATTCCTGACCCACATTTTGGCACTAGAAATTTAATACAGCAAGAGTAGCCTTTACAAAAGCTTCCTTTTTTTAAAGGCAACAAAATAAAGCCCTAAAGACATTGTGATGTCTTCGCTCCTTGATCTTGCAAATGTGCTTATCACAGGAAGGATTCAAGTTGAAAGGAACCTTAAAGATCATCCCATTCCATCCCCTGCCATGGTCAGGGACACTTTCCACTGTCCCAGGATGCTCCAAGCCCTGTCCAGCCTGGCCATGGACACTTCCAGAGATGGGGCAGCCACTTCCTTGTACAAAATGAAGTCAGAAGGAACTGCAGAGTATCTCTCCCCAAATCCAGCTGCTTGGTTCAACAGTATCCAGTTCTCTCATTACTGTACCTCAAGAGAAGCTTCACTGAGTGCACAGTGAGACACATCTTGCACACAACAAAGGGAATTAACCCTGGAAGGGCTCTAAGGAGCAGAGCAGCCCACCTCACACCTGGGCACGGCAGGGCAGGCTGGTAGGAGCCTGCTGCAGCCACGCTCTCTCCTGGACAGCAGAGCTGAGAGAACAGCAGGGCAGGAGAGGTGATGAAGCAGCTCCCAGGCACTACAGTAATGACATCCCTGAAACATCCCAAGAGAGGCACCTGGGGAGCTGGGGAAGAAATGATCAACAAGTTGGAGCACTCCCCTTTTCTGACGGGAGCAGGGATAGAGTACAGTGAAGATGTCATGGAAGAGAATGACAGAATCCTGGAATGGTTTGGGTTAGAAGGGACTTTAAAGCTCATACAGTTCTACTCCCTGCCATGGGCAGGGACACCTTTCCTATCCCAGCCCGCTCCAAGCCCTGTCCAACCTGGCCTGGGACACTGCCAGGGATCCAGGGGCAGCCACAGCTTCTTTGGGCACCCTGTGCCAGGGCCTCCCCACCCTCACAGTGAAGCATTTCTTCCCAATATCCCATCCATCCCTGCCCTCTGGCAGTGGGAACCCATTCCCTGTGTCCTGTCCCTCCATCCCTTATCCCAGGTCCCTCTCCAGCTCTCCTGGTGGCCCTCTAGGGACTGTAAGGTCTCCCCGGAGCCTCCTCTCCTCCAGGCTGAACACCCCCAGCTCCCTCAGCCTTTCAGCACAGGAAAGCTCCTGCAGACCTCGGAGCATCTCCCCGCCCTCCTCCGGACTCGCCGCAGCAACTCCACGTCCTTCCCGTGCTGGGAGCTCCAAACCTGGACACTGAACCCATCCAAACCCCTCTCCTCCCTGCGACGCTCTGAGCGGCGAGCCCAGCACCCAGCCCAGCACCGAGCCCAGCACCGAGCCCAGTACCGAGCCCAGCACCGAGCCCAACACCCAGCCCAGAACCCAGCCCATCCCGGGCAGTGCCTACCTGGCAGAAGCAGCGTCTCTCAGCGCCCCGGGGCAGCGCAGCCGGCAGAGCCAGCAGCCCCAGCACCACGATCGCCGCCGCCATCTCCGCGCCCGGGCCCGGCCGCACC
>VZTZ01014595.1:148219-174512 GCA_013400955.1 Drymodes brunneopygia
CCTGTCTCAAGTGCTTTACCTCAGAAGGTCAAGTGGTTTCCCTTTGTTTTCTTCTCACTGCAAAGTAACTTCAATCTGTTGGGCAGAGTTGAGTCTGAGAGAATTTTGAGCTCTCATGGATTTCTTAAGATCAGGCAGGTGGAAAGAGGCCTCAGTAGTGACCCCAGTGAGGGAGGAGGGACAGCTTGATCCCAAACCCTGCCAGAGGATCAAGAACCCACGTGACCGGGGACAATGGGAAACTTCAGCAATCCTGGCAAAAGGGTTGTTGAAATCCTTATGCAGATGCCCAGAATCCCAGAATGGTTTGGGTTGGAAGGGACCTTAAAGCCCCATCTTATTCCACCTGCTGGGGACACCTTCCAGGTTCCTCCAAGTCCTGTCCAAACTATCCTTGGACACTTCCAGGGATCCAGGGGCAGCCACAGCTTCTCTGGGCACCCTGTGCCAGGGCCTCCCCACCCTCAGAGCCAAGAATTCCTTGCCAATATCCCATCCAACATGGGCTGTGTCCTTGTCCTTGAAGCTCAGGAGAAATTGGTTTTTTACAAATACAGCTGAGAAACCCTATAATTTGTTTGAATTCCAGCAGAATTTAGCAGCGTGTACTGGAATGTGTTTAAAAATTCCATGAAAATGGAATAAGCAGACAAAAACTGCTGAGGCAGGTGAGGAGGCATCTGAGGTAATAACTGAACAGCTGACTTCAAAGATGGGAAGTAATGACACAGGAAAATGTGCAACTTTTTGTTTTAGTTATTCTGAAACAGCTGTTCCTGTGTGGAGCAGAGGGGAGGATTAGATCCCACTGACAGCAGTAAAATTAAAAATTAATGATGGACTAGAAAACAGCCTTTATTTTAAAAGGGCTGGAGGTGAGTTAATGACTGCTTGGTGTGTCACTCTGTAGCCTTGTTTTTTCTTGTGTGGGATGGAGCCAGGAGTGCAAACTCCAGGGAACATCTTGGCTAAAATCAGGGATTGTGTTGGAATGGGTTCTAACAGAATTCTTTTCTTTGGGACCAGCTTGACAAGAGTAAACTGAAGCCAGGGACAAGAGTTGCTCTGGACATGACCACTCTGACTATTATGAGGTAGGATTCTGCTCTTCTTATCATGAAAAGGGGGGAAAACATTACACAAAGATTTGAGTAAACACTTCTGTAATATTTTATAAACATTTTCTGCAAAGCAGTGCTTAAGTAAGGACTTTGAGGGACGATTTGTGTGTCTGTTTTATATGCTTTAAAAAGAAACTCATTGTTCTTTAGAAAAATAATTACAGTATTTTCAACCATTTTGTAATAATTTCAAAGCATTTTTTTAATCTTTGTTTTAAAACTTGAAAAGGTTTGCTAGGTTTGGGTTTTTTCTGTTTTTTTCAGCACATAAGGGGGGGAAGAGAAGAAATAAATTTCACGTTGCTGTAAAATTTATGGGGATAACTTAATGAATTTATAGATGTGTCTGCACAATTAAAATACCTCCTCTTAACTCTTGTTTTCCAGATACTTGCCCAGGGAAGTGGATCCACTGGTTTATAACATGTCTCATGAAGACCCAGGAGATGTTTCCTACTCTGAGATCGGAGGCTTGTCGGAACAAATCCGAGAGTTACGGGAGGTACCCAGTGCCTCAAACCCCCCATCAGACACTGATAAATGCTCTGAGAGAAGCTTTTCAGGGCAAAACCACCTTTTTGATGTTTGTCCTACACCACCATGGGGCTGTTCAAGGATCCTCTCAGATCAGTGCTTTCCATGTTTCATTTAAAGTGCTTGGATTGGGATTAAAACAAAGATAATACTTTAGAAAAAAGGGTTTAAAGGATCTGAGACCCTTCAGGCCATTAGAGTGCCTTGAAGTCAGACTGGAATTCATCTCAAAAACTACCAGGATTGCTCTGGGGAGTGGAATTAGGACAGAAGGGATGTGATTTGAGCAAAGAGCGTGGAGGGGAAGCAGCCATTGCAGAGCTAGGACAGGAGTGGGGATTGATCGATAGGATCTCTGACATTTTCTTGTTAAACTGTTTCTCACACAAAAATGCTGCCAATAAATAATGCAGATATGTGAAAAACAGGCTGGCAGGTGCATCATGAACTGTTTTAAAACTCAGAGGCTCAGTTTGTTCTCTGTCCCTTCACAGGTCATTGAACTGCCACTTACAAACCCAGAATTATTCCAGCGTGTGGGAATTATCCCTCCAAAAGGGTGCCTGCTCTACGGCCCCCCTGGTGAGTCTCAGCAAAGGGCAGTGAGTGTTGGGGTGTCACTTTCAGACTGTGGCAAGAGCCTTCTTTGTTTCTCCTTTTCTCCCTTTTTATTTTTTCCTTTCCTTTTCCTTTTCTTCTCCCTTCCTTCTCCCTTCCTTCTCCCTTCCTTCTCCCTTCCTTCTCCCTTCCTTCTCCCTTCCTTCTCCCTTCCTTCTCCCTTCCTTCTCCCTTCCTTCTCCCTTCCTTCTCCTCTCTTGCCTCTATCTCTCATCATTTTTTCCTTTCTCTTTTTCTTTCCCCTTTTTTTTCCTTTTTCTTTTACTTTCTCCCTTTTCTCCCTCTTCTTCCTTTCCTTCTCCTTTTTTCCCTTTCCCTTTTTTCCCCCCCATCCTCAGTCCCTGGCAGGCAGTGTTGAATTAGCAATTAAACACCTTCAATCTCTTGTCTGTCCAGGTACAGGAAAAACCCTTTTGGCCAGAGCAGTTGCCAGCCAGCTGGATTGCAACTTCCTCAAGGTGAGTAATGGCTCTGCCCCCACAGAGATTGGGTCTCTTTGCTCTCCAGTCCCCTCATCCATGTCCTGTGTCCTTCCCAAGGTGGTGTCCAGCTCCATAGTGGACAAATACATCGGCGAGAGCGCTCGGCTCATCCGAGAGATGTTCAATTATGCCAGAGATCATCAGCCCTGCATCATTTTCATGGATGAGATCGATGCTATTGGTGAGGCTCGTGGCCTGGGGGGTGGCTGGGCTCTCCTCTTAAGGCTGGAATCAGCTATAAAGCCATTTCCCCCCGTTTAAAAGGCAAAAATCAAGTAGGAGAACTGATGGGTTTGGTGTGCTGCAGGTGGGCGCCGCTTTTCCGAAGGCACATCAGCTGATAGAGAAATTCAGAGGACTCTGATGGAGGTGAGTGCCCATTTCCCAATTTAATAATAATAATAATACAGGTGTGAATCCCTGTTACCTGGGATCTGGCTTAACAGAACCTTTTCTGGGTTAATAATCTTGAATTAGAAGTGAGCTAAGTGCTGCTTTTACAAAAGGCAGCTGCACATCCTGATAAGTCAGCCATGAGTTCATTGTGCAGAATAATTGAATCTTTTAAATTGCTGAAATTATTTGGGACATTTTATTTTGCTTACTGCTGCTCCCTGCACCTTTGAAGGTTTGGAGAGCCCCCCTTTCTGTCTCTTTTAGTCCCAAAGACACCCAGTCTGTAACATTTTTGGACTGTTGCAGTTGGATTTTCAAAGCTAGGAGGAGCACTTGTATCTCTTTGTTTCTGTATTAATTGCTTTGGTAAAGTGGGCTGTGTGAAGAGAATATTAAAACCACTGGTGACAATTAGGAACTCTGGAGCTAATGGGAACCTTCCTTGGCCTGTGTTTGCAAACAGTTTGCCTGGTTTAAAAGAATGTGTCTGCTTTCCATAGAGAATGAAATCACTGTGATCAAAGAGCAAGTGCTTTGAGTGTTCACAATGAAACGCCTTCCTGTGTGTGGATTAGTATTCCAGAGGCTGTTCTTCAAGTCTAATTGGAATGTCCTGGCCTTGGTGCACTACAATCCAAATGTATCAGGCAGCCATTGGCTCCTTCAGTCCTTGCAGTGTTTTCTTTGCCTCATTGTTTTAGTCAAGTGCTTCACGTTTGAGCTCAGCTTTGCTCAATGTCCTTTTCTTTGGGCAAAGCATTTTCAGTGTCTCTCATCAGTCCTGTGGAATATTCAGGGAGCTTGAGGCCTTGTAGGATTGATTTTTTTTTAACTTATCTTCAGAGCTTTTCATCTTGGTGAAGATATTTAGGCAGGAAAACAAATCAGACTGGGAAGGTTTGGGGTTGTTTGAAACTAAAGTTCTGTTCCCTGTTAGTTGTTGAATCAGATGGATGGATTTGACACCCTGCACAGAGTTAAAATGATCATGGCTACCAACAGACCTGACACCCTGGATCCTGCCCTGCTGCGGCCCGGAAGGCTGGATAGGAAAATCCGTGAGTTTCTGCTTCCCAGTGACTGGAAGGAGGATTTATCCCATGGGAATTGGGGGTTCCTGCTTTTATTGAAGAATGTAGTGGGTTGAGCACTGGCCAAATGCCAGCACGCCCACTAAAATTATTTATTCATTGTCTGCTGTGAGATAAAGATTAGGAGAAGGGCAAAGCAGGCTCAAAATCTTGAAAAAGTATAAAGAAAACTTTATTAACAGAACTAAAAGAAGAATAATAAGAATCAAATAAACCTTTAGAACACTTTTCTTTCTAGATATCGACCTACCAAATGAACAAGCCAGATTAGATATTTTGAAGATTCATGCAGGTCCTATCACTAAACATGGTGAGATAGGTGAGTAGAAGTTCCCTGGATGTCATTCCTACTGCTCTTTGTAAAGAAGGGAAGAGGGTGAGTTAACAATGATTCTGACTGGATTCCCACCTTTACACAACTTCTCCTCTTGAAATTCTACTTCTTTTATTTTTTAATGCACCCTGGTTGAACTGTTGTTAAGTCTTTGCAAAGGAAAACTGAATATAAACCCTTGGAGCACAGCTGGAAACAGGAAAATCAGTGTGGTTCTCACCAGGCAGTTTCCTGTTTCTGAAGGAACAGCTTAGTGCAAGTAAAGAGTGTTTTCATTCACCCCTCAATGAAAGGAATATTGTTACTGAAGAAGTCTGAAAAAAACAATCTTTAAGAGCCAGGGAGAAACCTTGGAGTTTGGAGATGGCCTAAGGAAAATTGTTGTCTGGGTAGTGGTGTGGATTTTCTCTCAGGAATGTAAAGGGACAATAACGAGATGAAATGGGGAAGGTTTATTTAAGGACTGAGTGCTGCTTTCACAGTGACTGCTCCCAGCTTTCCTGGAGGAAACTGGGGCTGGGATTTGCCTTTAAAGCAGCGCTGGCTGCCTGGGAGTGCAGCAGTGCCCCAGGGCCACCCCCACCCCCTGGGTGCTGACAGCAGCGATTCCTGCAGCCCCTGGAGCTGATCCCAGGCACCATCTGGCTGCATCAACAGCTGCAGCTCAGCACAGGGACAGCAGGAGAGCGAGAGCTGGGGGAGGGCCAGGGATGGGCATTGCTTTTCTTAGCAGCACTGTTGGCTTAAAGCTGCACGTGACTGCAGGCTGAGAGAGACAAGGAGCTCCAAAGCAGATCATGAGCTTGAGGTAAAGTTCTTGGAGAGAAACTTTTTACAAGGCATGGAGTGGCAGGACAAGGGGGGAATGGCTTCCCACTGCCAGAGGGCAGGGTTAGATGGGATATTGGGAGGGAATTCCTGGCTGTGAGAGTGGTGAGGCCTTCATACAGGTTGCCCAGTGCAGCTGTGACTGCCCCAGAATCCCTGGTAGTGTCCAAGGCCAGGTGGGACAGGGCTTGGAGCAAGTGGAAGGTGCCTCTGCCCGTGGCAGGGGTTGGAATGAGATGGTCTTGAAGGTCTCTTCCAACCCAATCCATTGTGGCATTCTCAGATTCTGCTTCATCCTGTTCCCTTTGGCACTGCAGTGGAGCAGGGTGGGATTATTCTTTCTGCCATTCAGCAAGGTGAGGTGTCAGGTCCTTGCTCAGTTCCTGCATGTGATGTGGAACACTCTGATGCTCAGCTTTGATACCCCAAAAGGAAGGCCTGGACTCAGCAGCAGGGTGAGGTGGGAATTGCATTAAAATCCAAAGATAAGGACCTGCTCAGCTTCCAGCATGAGATTCTCCTGCTTCAATCCTGGTGTCTGCTGAAAACCCTGAACTCAAAATCCTTGCACTGTTCAACCTTGTTCATTCCCCTCACTTGTGTTTTTTAACTTCCCAGTGACAAAAAGATTTTTTTTTATATGACATTGTACTACATGGAATTAAAATACAGCTGAAGAACTACTCATCTTCAGGAGTTTTTGGATTCTTGAGATAAAAACATTCAGTTCAAATGTTTTGGATTTTATACGAAAGGGAAACTGAAAAATTTTCCAGGAAGTTGGTAATTTTAATAAGCAGCCTTGCAAAAATCAGAACTTGCTGGTGGCTCAACAGACACAGAGGTTTAGAAATTGATTCCCACTGAGTTATAACCATGGCCCCTCTTTTAGTAAATACATGTGCATAAAATCTCAGGCTTAATATATTAAGACACTAAAGGCCTTTATTAGATGGAGTGTTGGAAGTGGAAAGGAACTGAGTTACGACCACTTGGAGATAAGTTTTCTGGGTTTTTACAACATTTAAATCATAAGAACATTGCACTGATGGAGTTTCTGCATTTCATGTTGATTCTTGTAACCACAAGTTGGTAACTTTGGGATTTAATTATACAACATGAGCTTTTGGCTGCCACACATTTCCGTTTTAATGGAAGGGGTGATACAGCTGCTGATTCCAGTTAATTTATCAGCCCAGTGGGCAGCTCTGAAATGCAAGTGGCTGTTTGGTAGCTGGATGTGTGTTTTACTGGCATCCCTCACAGGAAGGGTGATTTATTCCTAACGGGCGTTGGTGTTTTATGAACAGATTATGAAGCGATCGTGAAGCTCTCAGATGGCTTCAACGGAGCAGACTTGAGAAATGTCTGTACTGAAGCAGGTAATTCCTTAACTCTTCATTTGGATGTGCTAAATCTTGGCTAATGCTGAATCTTGGAGCTGTTCCTCTGTGGATTAAACCCAGGAGCTCAAAAATGCTCTGTTGGAACATTTCACTTGAGCTGATCTGAGCCAGCCACATGTTGGCTGATCATGAGGTGTCCCACTGTCTCATGAGAGCCAGAAACAGTGATTGTACCCATTTTTCTCCTTTTTGTAGAGAATTCAGGGCTCTTGGTACCTGTGTGCCTGGAGAGTTGATGCTATTTTATCTTCTTTTTCCACATGAAAATCTGTGCACTCAGGGATTTGCCTGCGCAGGCAGGCTGAGTAACACCGTAAATGCACCCTCAGAGTTTAATCAAGTTTTCTTTTTAATCATCCCCTAGTTCAGAAAGGTGAATTCCCACCTCTTCTCAACATCTAAGACGTGGGAAACTCATGTAGATACTGTAACCTTGATCAGTTTTCATTTGAATTTGAGTGAAACTTTTATGTTCTGTCTTTACCCTGTTAAAGTCTCCCTCGCAGGGATGTTTGCGATCCGTGCCGATCATGACTTCGTAGTTCAGGAAGATTTCATGAAAGCTGTCAGGAAAGTGGCTGATTCCAAGAAGCTGGAGTCCAAGCTCGACTACAAACCTGTGTAAATGAACCATAGAATTTGTGATTGATTGTACACATCCTACTGGGTTAGTGCATAAAAAAAAAAAGGAGAGAAATAATGTACCTCTTGATTATCATTGTCAGGTGTTTGTGTAGCATGTAGCTAGTAATTTTGGGAAATGCTAGTTGCAAGTTGGCTACAGGAGTGTGTTTTCTGTACAATTCCGAAATGCAATGTTCATTACAGCCCAGGCTCAGTAAAAATGTGTGGAGATGTGTTGTTCTCTCAGCAATTATGGTGGGAATTTATAAACGTGCCTGAAAGGATTCACAAACAGAGAAAAGTCAGTTCATTTCTTGACTTTTTTGTATATCGGTAAATCTCCTTTCCCCAAACAGTTTATGAATAAAACCTGTTCAAATCTGTTTATCCTGGTGGACTTTGTGCGTGGCTCTCACAGAGAGGTGAATTTTGTGTCTGAATTCGAGGAGCAACTCTTACCTGGTGTAAGGATTGGAGTCCTGTTCCTCTCATACCAAACAAAGGCAGCTTAACCCTTGGAGAGAGGAGGGACTGGCAGGGTCCAGACAACCCTTTCCATGACAAAATTTTCCCTGATACCCAGTCTAAATCCCCTGGTGCAGCTTGTAATAATTAAACACCAGCTCACAAGGAGGTGGTGTTTCTAAGGCCATCTGCTTTATTTTTATTTTTGTTTTCCAAGCAGTTCCACCCTGAGGGGTGGACACACATCCACTGCACTGTGTAGCTCACCTGAACGTTGGACTGGAGCAGCAATGCACTAAATTGTTCTTCTGGCTACTTCTAATTATCCTAATTGGATTACTCTGGGCATGCTCAGCTGACAGACAAGTACATTAGATTAGCTCTTGCCTTCCCAGGAAAGTCACACAGCATCTGCCTGGCAATTTTAACAGCTGTGGTTTTATTTCCTTTCCCATCACAGATAAAACAGGCAGTGTGAGGTGTAGAACGGTTAAAACAGGACAGGCAACAATATTTCCTTGTTTATATGGCTGTTACAGACCTTTCTCCCTGTTGTGGCTGTCAGGAGTGTAAAGATGCAAATTTCAGGTTTAGTTTTAACACCCTTTTGAGTGCAGCTCGTACAGCCAGTGTGCCTGGAACAATGAGAACATGAAATAAAAGTCCATTTCTGAGCACTGCAGTGATGTAGACAGTGAGCTGAGCCTCTGGCTGAGGGAGTGGTTGCTGAAGTGTGATTGTTGAAGGTTTCCTCAAAGTTTTATTTAGTAAAAACAGCAGAAAGGTGCACTAGAAATAAAAAATGAGACCCCAAAATTCCAGGGCTATTTTTTCCAAAAGGATGCTTCTAATTTTATTTAAGCAACCAACCTACTGACTTTGCTTGCTTCCACTAAGCCTCCCTCAGAAATTCCAGTGACACCAGTCTAGGTTTTTGGTTCACCAAAAAGCACAGGAATGAAAAACTGGAGCTTAAAGTGAAGTCTCATAGGATCATGGAATGGTTTGGGATGGAAGGGACCTTAAAGTCCATCTCATTCCTCCCCCTGCCATGGGCAGGGACACCTTCCACTATCCCAGGGTGCTCCATCCAACGGGGGCTTAGACACTTCCAGGGATCCAGGGGCAGCACAGCTTCTCTGGGAATTCCATCCCAGGCCCTCCCCACCCTCACAGGAAGAATTCCATCCCAATATCCCATCCATCCCTGCCCTCTGGCAGTGGGAAGCCATTCCCTGTGTCCTGTCCCTTGTCTAAAGTCCCTCTTCAGCTCTCCTGGAGTTCTCAGAGCATGGAACCTCAAAAAGCAGAAAAACAGCTTCTTGCCCACCACCGAGGTGTCCGAGGCCATCACTTACACCAAGAGGAGCCGACTGGAGATCCCAGAGTCATTTAGGTTGGAAAAAACCTCTGGGATCACCGAGTCCAACCTGTGACCCAGAGCACCGAGGCCGCGTCCCCGGACACGTCCAGGGGTGGGGGCTCCACCACCTCCCTGGGCAGTCCAGGGATGACCCACTTGGCGTTGCCAGCTAAAATGTGAGACACCAGCGCCATTCCCATGGGCGATAGGGCCAAGATAGAAGCGGGTTTGTGAGGAGAAGGAGCCCTCCGGAGTGTCAGGGGACGGCGACAGGGAGCGGTAATGGCCGCGCCGTGGCGGGAGCGCGCCCGGCCTGAGGCGCTCCCAGCCGGGCCCTGCTCACCGTTATCGGCCAAGCGCCCGTTACTGAAACTTTGGGGTGGATTACCCCGAATTTAACGGCTGCGAGCGGCTTCATTAACCGAACTGCGACCGTAGCTGCCCGTGAGGGGAGGGCAGAGCGCTGAGGGCGGAGCGGGGCGGAGCGGGGCGGGGGNCGCCTCCATCTCCTGCCGCTCCCGAGCTGGAGCCCGCGGCCCCGCTGCCCAAATAGCCGCCCTGCCCCGGGTCCTGCCCCGCCCGGACAGCGCCCGGCCATGGAGCTCGCCAAGCCGGCCTTCCCCGCGCTGCCGCAGGCCAAAGAGGACTCTGAGGTGAGCGGGAGCTCCGGTCCTGGCCCCCCGCACACGCCCGGCCCGCGGCCCCGCCGGGGCTTCCCCTCACAGCCCTGCCCGCCCTGCGGAGCCTCCCGCGCCCCTTCCCGCGGGATTCCCGCTGGGATCCACCGCAGGCCGCGGGTCCGTGTCCCGCCCTGTGCTGGTGACACCCCCTGCGACCACCGACCGCATCCTCCCTCCCCCGGTCGCTGCCGGGCTCCGCTCCCTCCATCTCCCTCGCAGGGCCCCGGCCCTCCGGCATCTCCCCTCGCCGGTGCCTCCGGCCTGGCAGCCTCCACTATCCCCGGCTGCTCCGAGCCCTGTCCAACATGGCCTTGAGCGCTTCCAGGGATGGGGCAGCCACGGCTTCTCCGGGCAGTCTCGCCACCCTCACATTCAGGGAACGAGTCCTCCCGCTTCATCTCCTTTGGCTTTTGCCCACCCGTAGCGGCCCCCACTCTTTTTTATGTCCCCTTTTCTGCGTTCGGTGTGTCACAGCCCATGTGTTACCCGCCCTTTCGCTCCCCCTGCGTGTCCCTGTGCCTTTGTAAGGCCGCCAGCCGTGTCCCTGTGCGAGCAGCCCCAGCAAGGGAGTACCTGCGTGTCCCTCCCCAGCTCTCGGTGCCTTCCACCCCTCTGCTCCTCCACAAGCGATCCGGGTGAGTCCATCGGGGAGGAATTTTCCCGGTGTTCGGGAGCCAGGAGCGCTGTGCGGACGAGGACAGGTGGCAATGTGCGCTCGGGCTGAGCTGCGCGCTGTCACAGGAGCCGGGGCAGAGCGGTGTCTGATTTCTGAACTTGGCTGAACTCCCCGGCGCTGACCCTGGGCGCTGCTGATTTGTTTTTGTGTGTCACAAACAGCCCCGAGTGTGTCCTCCCCCCTTCCCCTTTGGTGGCCTCAAATATTTAATGCGAAATGTCACAGCCTGCGTGAGGGAAGCTGAGAGTGTCTGAGCTCTTCAGACGTCTGTAGATTGTCCTGCGTTTCTAAACATCAGCATTTATTTCTGTTTGAACAGCATTGCTCAATGCTGTTGTGGTGGTAAATTACCTGAAATATGGGAGTGACTCTTTTTTGCTCTGTTTTTGTTGTCAGGATTTAATACCCCTGTTATTTCAGAGCTCTGGAGGTGTTTAAGTAATTTAGTTGTTCTCACAAAGTTGTAATTACTTTGTATCTCAGCACAAATCATTTACCACCCTGTGAGGTTTATAATTTTTTTTTTATAATATCTTTTCTTTCTGGAGAAACCAATCGTGTTATCCGCAGTTTTGTCTGAGAATGATTAACTCGTTCAGCCTGTGTGGCTTTTCATCTAAAATGGCTAAAGAGAAATGTGGGGTTAAAGTAAAAATAAAAACAGAGCTCACTGCCGGTCTGACAACTCTTAACTGATGAAAACTGAGATTGTAATACAGTGTCTTTCAGCGTAGCTTTTATCTTTGGCTTTTTTTTGTGGTCTGTCTCCAAATAATACAATTTGTAGTATGTTAGGACTTCACATAGTGGAGATTTTCAAAAACTGGTTGTAGAAACTGTAATAATTCCTCTTCAGCATGTTACTTTTGTGTCTAACTTGATCTAAATACAAGATCATGTAAACAGATTACAAGCTCTGAATACAAGGTAATAAATAGTTGGAGTGTGTGGGGGAAGCAGAAAATGAAAGCCAGTGGTGAATATCAAAGTTCTTGTGGAGGTAACTTGTTAAAAGCAAAGTGTAAGGGAGTTAAGCCCAATCCTTAAGACGGTGAGGAAATGAGGAAACTAAAATATTTTTGCCCACAAAATGTAGATTTTCCTGGAAAGCAGAAGATCTTCTCTTTAATGAGGAGTAAGCCCTAATATTTCAGGAAGTTGGTGATGGATGCTTTAATGCTGGCTTGGCAGATTTGATTTCAAGATACTGGAAAGGGGAGGAGGGAGGACTTGGGGAATCCCTGGCTGACTTCCTGCTGCTCCAAAGTGCAGCTTTGCCACTTCTTTAACTCAATCCAAGTGCCACCCCCAGCACTGTAACCACGCCACAGCTTTAATAATAATAATTAAAAATAAAGCCAAATCATTGTTGGCTGCACAGCATCACGTTCCCTCTTGGCACATGGAGAAGTGTTGAGGGGAGAGAGCAGCCTGGATTGACGGGGGAGGCTGCAGGGATGTGCTCTGGATAAATAGGTCACTTTTCCAGCCTGGATGTTGTTTGCCCTGTCCCTAATCCATAGTGTGGTGATTTTTAAACCTCTTGGCTCTTGGTGCTTTTGGGAGCTTGGGAAATGCCAGAAAACCTGGAACTCATCATTCTGGCAAAGCTTTTCTGGTTTATACCAGGAATGTCTGTGAACTGAGTGTTCTTTTGCAGACTGAATATCTGAGTTATATGTGTAATAATGATTATATGTGATGTGGAACCGTTTCTAAGCTTAGATATTTATATTTTTTTCCTAAAATCAGCACATTTTGTAAGGTCAGATCTCAAACTTTCTTAAATTTGAGAAGTTGTGTTACATGTTTATACTGGGGGGGAAATGTGTCTAAAAACCCATTAAATAAGGGTCAAGTTAATAACAATTAATACATGTTGGCTTATTAGTACTGAGACATCTTAGTACTTCTGGGAAGAATGTCAGTAAGGACTGAAATAATTGAAGGAATTTAATAGAAATTATTTTCCCATTAAATTTTAAACAACAACAAAAAAAGGAACTATATTATATATAATGAGAACACAGCAACAATTACCAGTTTATGTGTTTGTTAAAGCTTATTTGCTTGCAATCAGGCTGAGCAAACCAAGTATTCATGATGTATTTAGAATTTTTTTAGGACTCTCCATGGGTTTTGTAATTAAATTAGCAGTGTATTAACTAAGCAGACATATTTGCCTTTTTATTATGTATAAAAGCTGAGTTCTTTTTAGCACATGGGTTTTTTTTAAAAAAAGAAATTTACATTTTTGACAGCTATATTTAGTCTGAAATGCTAATGTATTTCTGATTGCTTTTTTTAACTGTGAAGTGATGCAGTCTGTCTAAAGGTGGAACAAATCTATTAAACTTTTTAAAATCTCCCTTTTGACGGGCGACACAAATAACCCCCTTAAAAGCTTTTCCCCTCCTCTGCAGACTCTTTAAAATAAGTAGGAAGCCTGTATCATTAGAATTATTTTACCTGCCCACATAATAGGGCCCAAAAAATGGAGAACAAATGTTGTGTTGTGCTGGGAAATGTAAATCAGGTGACAGATTTTGATCACAACTCTGTGGGATACTATGAGACTGCTTTGCATAAATCAGAAAAGTTGAGCAGTCTGACAGTCCTGATTAACTTGTGCCTCCCATCCAGGGGAAGCCTGGTGGGATCCACACAGGAACAGCAGGGCAGTTTGTAGAATTTGGGAATTAAAGCATGTTTGGGGTTTTTCTATATAAGTGAGGATTGTCTCAGTATAACCCAACACATGAATTAAAAAAAAAGGAGGGGCATGAAAAAGGCCATTTTTGCATCATTCTAAACAATTCTGATCATCTGTGTGAGTGTGGCACTCCTGGCACTTGGCTTTGTGCTTCCTGCTAGCTGCAGGATTCTGCCTCCACTCCTCTATTTACAGTTTTATTGCAATAAAATTATATGATGGAAGTTTTTATCAGTGCTGTTGATCCTGTGTGCTGATGGTATTTAATGAGGTGTCTTTGGGACAGGTTAGAGAATGGGACAAATAGGAATTGTTTTGTTTCTGCTTTCCATTTCTACTTTTTCTTTAGTTTTACCTTTCATCCTTCCCTGTGACTTGTGTTTCTGCTAAAATAACCGTTCTTTCCCTGTTGTCCTTCCTTCCTTCCTCCCTGTGCTCTGTCATTCTCACCTGCTATTATTGCTCTCCTCCACCTTCCTGCTTTTGTATTCCTTTGTATTTTCAATAACAAAGACATCTCTGCTGAGGCCTTCCCATTGTCTGGGTGCTCTTGACAAACACACAGAATTCCCTGTGTGTAAAACTGCTTCCATCTTTCCTGAATGTGGTGGCCTTGGGATGCAACAGCTGTACAAGGCTGGCAATGTCACCTCACCCTTTCTCCAGCCAGTTTTGGGACAGCAGCACTGTCCAAACCTCCCTTAAGCTCTGCTCATGGTAGTGCCATGCCCACACCTTGAAGGAATTAAAGGATTTGGTTTAATTTTGTGTATTTTATAGGCTTGCACCAGGATTTCTACCTGGGGGAAAAAGAAAAAAAAAATCTGTATTTAGCCCCACACTGGTCAGGCAGTTGCACTAAATGATTGTTGTAGGTTCCTTCCAACTGAAATAATTCAATATGTATAAAACCCCCAATATTTTTAATATAACTGTCCAAGAACATGAAGCATGACTGAAACTGAAGACACAACCTTTCACTTCATTCCTGTTTGTAGCTAATTTTGAGCCTCTTAAGTACCACGTTTCATGGTGAGAGACGTGACAGGTTTTGGTGATACTCAAATATTTCCCTTGAATATTCTTTCAGCACCTCATTGAGTTTGTCTCCTTTCTTATTAAAAATGTCAAGTGAGTGTGCTCTGCCACTGCTTTACTATTTTCAGATTTCTTCTGCAGTTGTTCCTTTTACAACTTGATTTAGATTTATGTGCAGGTCTTTGATAATAACATCCCTCTCCTCCACTTTGTTGGGCTGTGTAAAATAATGTGTACAATGCTTCCAAACCCAAGGTGTGATCTCATTTCATCGTGTGAGTGACACTTAGAGCTGCCTGGGAATTAAATCCTTTGTGTCGAGCTGATTGTTGTGGGATCAGGATCCAGCCCCAATCCAAGCTGCAGCCTGGGCAGGGGGGTGATGGTGCTGCTGGCAGTTGATGTAATCCTGTGCTCTGATATAACAGTGTCGGGCTGTAATTTGAATTTTCCTGTGCAGTGGTTAAAGGAGCTCCCTTGGCCAGGGCAGCTGCAGGAACTGGAGCAGGTCAGAGCCGTGGCTGGCGCTGCCGTAACAGCTTCTGCTGCTCCCACTTCACAACTTGTGGCAGAACCTTGTAGCAGCTTTGGAGGAGAGGCTGGGAGTGTTACAGACAGGGAAACAGCTTCAGGCAAGAGGGTTCTGCCAGCCCTGCAGTTTTGAGGTGCCTGGTCCATCGTGCAGGAGTGCTGCTGTGGTAAACTGTGACGAGAAGAGAAATCTGCATGGAGAGGGAAGTGATGCTGTAAATCAGCAACAAAAGAGATGCCTGGGAGTTGGGAAAGGCTTGGACACCTGGAGTGGTCAGAGAGGTTTTACTGGGAGCTGTGTGCAGCTTTTCCAAAGGATTGGAGTGGTGGTCACTTGAGAGAAGTCATTGCAGGGGGTGGGTGGTGCTGAGCAGGTGAAAAGTAGCAGTGAATATCTAGAAAAGACTTCCTGATATCATTTTCCTGTAACTACTGATTTGATTTCTTCTCCTGGTGGTTTTTACAGCACCCCTGAGAGCTTCTCCTTTCACCTGGGCCAGCCTGTGGTTTGCAGGCTCTACTGGTTATAAGGCAGCAGGAATTGAGCTATCCTAACTGGGCTTGCTTTTCAGCAGAGCTGAGCTTTGACAAAGACTGGGGCTGTACCTTTTATGTGTGAAAATCAGATGGGTCTGCAGACTTCAGCTGTCAGTGAGGGACCAGCTAAGCTGTGTCACGTGGATCCATTTCACTGCATTCCTTCTGGAGAGGCTTATGCAGGTTGGGTGCTGTGTTTTAAAACCACACTCTTTGCTTTGGTACAGAGTCTCAGTGTCAGGGCTGGTAAAATAATTAAAAAATCATAATATAAATTTTTTAGATTAATCCTAGCCAAGGTCACTTTTTCAGTAAAAAATCCACGTGTCACTTTTTGCTATTAAGGAAGAACAGGTGTAGGTGTGGCAAAATATGGTAAAAATAACCCAAACTGCTGGCAGAGCTGCACTTGGTGTAGTTTGGATATTGGATACCAAGAACCTCCTTTGTAGTGTGGACAAATCTTACCTTTTAATTCATAGCTTCCATTTATTTCAGCTGGAGATTGGATGGGGAAGGGAGAGCTTTGGAATGTGTTTTATTCCCCCTTCTCCTGCTTGTTTGGGGAGGTCTGTCAGAGGGGAGTGGCTCATCTTGTAAACTTATGATTTCTGAGGATTATTTTTTCTATTCCATCTCCTTGGTGCCTTGCAGGTATTGATGAGTGAGACTTCCAGTGAGTTGTCACTGGAGAACCTCCCAAATCCTTGGCAGCAGGGAATGCTGTTCTTCCTTCCACCTCTGGCATCACTCTTTGTTTTCTTAGCAAAATTCCTGCTTTTTTCATTTCTGATCAAAAGGGAAGCTTTCAGTTTTTATTTGTCTGCTGGGTTCTCCAGACAGTGTGGAAAACCTGGCTGATGAATGAATTCCTTAAAATGGAACCTGTGCTTGGCTTCAGTCTCCATTAATAGATTGGGTTTTTTACATAACTTTGCATAACATTTGAATAATCTGGCATTGTTGGTTTGGAAAGCCTTGAAGGGCTGTCAGCAATCACCAAAATCACTCTTTCAGTAGTTTGTGTACTTGTCTCAGATTAAATATTTTCCTTAAACACTGTCTTTCAGAGAGTTATTTTACAGACTAAATCCCATTGGAAAGTGTATCTTTTTGGCTTTTTGGAGGGCACTGAAAACCAATGTCTGGGGCCTGTAGTGATATTTTTTTCGTGTTCAGAACATCTGTGCTGTCTTTTGGGATTTGGTTCCCTTTAGACTTGCATTGCTCAATTCTCATCTATTTATTTTGCACAGTTTACAGCTGTTGGGGCTAAAAAATTCCTGCCTCTAATGCGTTTGAAAGGAATATTTGCAAAGTGTTGTTAAGCCAAAGTAGTGATGAATTTGTATTTTCATTGTGCTCCAGATTAAGACTTTTAAATTCTACAAACAGAGTAATAAACCTACTAAAGTGCTTGTATATTCCTGGAGTGCAGCTTAAGCTTTTCAGAGTTTATTGCTTTTAGGGTTGGTTTTAAACTTGGACAAACCTGTGTTTTTCTGGCCTTTGGAGGAGTGAATGATGCTTTTGTGTACAGAGCAGGCCAGCAGGGCTGTGCTGAACCCTCTCAGGTCACCCTTCAAAGGATCCAGCTCAGTAAATATCATCCTTTTGTCCCAGCATTTCTCCTTTCTACTTCCAGGAGTTTATTATTCCAGCTGGAGCATGCAGAAGTAATTTAGCTGCTTGTGTGTCTTCAGCAAAGCCCATTTCAGTGCATTTTATTGCCCTGTTTGTGCTGCCACCTTTTTTGGTATCCAAAGGATTGTCTTGATGTTTGTTTGCTTTCTTGTCCAGAATAACTTTACTGATACTAAAATCCTTCCTAATTCCACTGCCAAGAGCTGGAAAATCCTCCCTGTGCACTGTTGGGGGGGTGTCTGAGGGAAGCACAGGATTTTTATTGTATTAGTAAAAAGAGATTTAATGTGAAATTAATGCTACTGGGACAAGTGTAGGTACTCAGGTGGACAGTGCTGCAATTTAAGGGATCTTTCCTGCTGTAATCCAGACCTCCCTTCCCAGCTGAAATATTTAGATTTAACTCTCCCAATACTTTTGAGGACATCAGAACACAGGGGAAGTTTTTTCTTAGCTGCTGGTGTGTGTGTGTGTGTGTGAATCAAACAACAGAGTTATGTAAATAAATGTCTGCAGTCTATTGGATATATTTGACTATTCCCTGTTTTTTTTTTTTTGATTTTACCTCCAGATGGTAACTGGGATCTCAGCTCCAACTCCTTCATGTGTGAGGGTCAAGGAATGAGTAAGAGCCTGTTAATAGAGGCCAGTGGGAGTTGGAGGGAAGGAGAGACAGGAATAGTCTGTGCCTGAGCAGTTTCTGCTCAGCTTTGGCAGAGCTGCAGGATGGAAATGTTGATCTTGGATTTGCTCTGGGCAGTTCTGGTGGGGAATGGTGAGCTGGGAATGGGAGCTGAACCCTCCCAATCCTGGGATTTTGTTGGAGGGGGTTTTGGGCTGTGAATGACAACAGGATCATGGACAGGAGTGTTTTATTTACTCTGAGGAGCTTTCCCAGTTTGCTGTGGGGTGGGGAATGCTGGAGGCTCACTAATGGCTCCCTGTAGTCACAGAGAGCAGAAATTTCAGGAATTGTTGAAGCTGAGTCTGGAATATTCCCAGTCAGAGTGGATGAGGTGAGGCAGTGTGGATTTTAAGGGAGTTACCTGCTCCACCTGTTATCTTCTGTTATTTCAGTGGCTGCAGGAATGCACCAGCCCAAGGAATTCTTTTGCTTCTCTGCCTAGTACAGAATGTTCTAAGGCTTTTTTCCTTTCTCTTTTTTCCCCCTCCTCACATCAGAGGGAAGTTTCTAAGCAGAAAGCCGAGGTGTGGATGTCCAGCTGATAGGGATCTTTTCCAGCTTTAAGGATTCTTTGTAGAATACTTGAGGTTTCTTCACATTAACTTTCCAAATAATATTCCTTGCACTTGGGTGGTGCTGGCATCCATGTGGAAAGGGAGCAGGGACGTGCCTGAAGTGAGCAGGGAGCTTGTACAGAACTTAAAATGTAATGGTTTTCTATAAAAAGCATGTACACATCTCTGCCTGAATGTTTTTCTCTGTTGTAGTTGTAATTATTTTAATTTTTTTTTTTAAGGATTGGACCTATCCCATGAGGAGAGAGATGCAGGTAGGACACTTTTATTTACTGTTTGAATCAAAACCCGTGGAGCATTTAATGAGGAGAAAAAAGAGCTGGTGTCAGAATCAATCTTTACCTGTAAAGTGTCAGGCAGCACCATGGGAGACAGAATTAATTAGTTAATTAAGGTGAGGATTTGCCAGCTTGGAATACAGGTGTGTTTGCATCTCTGTTGTGTAAGCACTGAAAAAAAAAATCCCCCAAATATTACATTTTTGTCTTTCTGAATTTTTTTAGATGATTGCTAAAAATGTATCAGATCTTTGCCTTCTACCCTAAACTTCGAATTGTTTTCCAGTGGGATGGACAATTAAAATTTTCCCGCCGTGGTATCACTCAAACCTTTGCACAAGAAAAGATCTCCACACCTGCATATCTTCATTGGTGGGGAGATAAATGCTTAAAAACTGATATTTTACCACTGCTAGACCAAAGCTGGAAGAATTTCCATGTGTGCATCTCTTTTCATGAGTGCAACTGGGAATTAATTACAAGCCAGGATTATGAACCAAGTTAAGAGTTCCCCTTCACTTGATCTGGGGCTGGGTGAGATGCAGGAATCAACCTGGAACTTTAGTCCAGATCAAAGAATTTATTCCTGGTCCAAAACAAGATCTCCTGCACCAAGATCAGATTTCTTTTATCCTGCCAAACCAATTTTTTTTTTCCTTGTCCTGCTATAAATGACATTGATTACACATTTCAGGAATATGTAAATGATTTGTGTCCATGTCTGTGCTCTGAGGTGAGTGAAGTGTGTTATTTCAAATCATTTGGGGTTGATATTAAATGTCTCTTCTTCTCCTGCCTCCTAGGAAATCTTACCTGGGTTATTTTTAGGCCCATATTCTTCAGCTATGAAAAGCAAGGTATGATTTTTCAGAATATTTTCTCCCAGGGAAGCTTTGCTGTGGTGATTTGATTTGTTACTGTGGAGATCTGCTCGGGTGTATCTATAGAGGTGTAAATTTGGTTGCAGCTCTGAACTGGAACATGAAAAATGCCAGAGTGGAAGGAATATGTGGTGCATAGTCTGACCTATTTGTATTCAAATTGAGTCTTAAATATCATTTTTCTTAGAGAATTTAAACCATTTGAGAGACTTTCCCAATTCCTATTTCCTTTGCTAAAGAGTTGCAAGACAAATCAGAGCTGGGAACTCACTCACAGACATTAAAACAAAGAAAATTCAATCTACAATGAAGTCAAACACTGCTCAGGCTCTGCAATTTTGCCTCATGGTTTAAATGGTCTTATTTTCATGGTCTGATTCCAGCAAGAATCCAATGCTGGCTGCAAATTCCTCCCTCATGCAGGGACTTGAAATTTCTGGTGAAGTGAAAGGTGGGCAGAGACAAATTCATTGAATGCCTTCCTTTTTTGTCATTTTTTCTTTTGGAAAAACAACATTTTCACACTGTGAATTCCAGAAAACCAGCTCGGATTTTCCTTGATGTACCCCTATTTTGTATCTAAATACACCTTTTCTTTTTATTACTGTCTGATAGATGAATCTATAATTTAAAAAGATTTTTTTCTCTTCCTCCACAGCTACCTATACTCCAGAAACATGGAATAACCCATGTAATATGCATACGGCAAAACATTGAAGCAAATTTTATTAAACCAAACTTCCAGCAGTTATTTAGGTGAGAAACCATCAAATTCCTTTGTGTGTGTGTGTGTGTGGGGTGTGTATGTTCTTTCCAAATATTTTCACTATTTGAAAAATGTGCTGAGGTGCAGAAAGACTTGAAATCCAAACCATGAATTTTAGTCATCCTGAATGAGTCTGGAAATCAGAATTATCTGTAGTTTGCAGTAACTCTCTTCAGTTTTAAGGGATTTCTGAGAGGGGAATTCTGTCAGGGGTTATTGGAGGAGATTCCTCACTCCCTTTCAAGGTTCTTGATTGAAATTCTGGAGTTTAGACCAGGAATTAAACCCAGGGATTTATTCTGGGTTCCTCCTGCGGGTGTGAGTGCAGTGCAGAGGTTGTGGCAGCTCTCAGGAGTGTTGTGGACTCACAGGAACTGTTTTTATTTCAGGTATTTAGTCTTGGATATTGCAGATAATCCAGTGGAGAATATAATCCGATTTTTCCCTATGGTGAGTGTATGGATTGGGAAGGGAATTGCCCAGGAGCTTTCTGAGCTAACAGATACCAGTTTCACTTTTGGGATACTCAGCCTGAGGCACCTGGAAGTGCTGCCAGCTCTTGACCTTGTTAATGGCATTTTAATAAATGTAATTAATTCCTTTTTTACAAGTATGGAAACAGGTGGAGTTGGAAGAGCTGCTTCTTGTTATGGTATTAAAAAAAAAAATAAAATTTTAAAAATCTGGCCTCAAAACAGAGAGGTTTGGTCATGGGGGAATTCTTTACCTGGAGGAAATTTCTATTTGAGAGTAGTCTTGTATCAAATTCTAAACCAAATTCAAAATAGTAACTAAGTTTTACAGTGTCTTAAACCACGTTTGCTATTAAAAATTAAAAATGACTTTTAAATTAAACAATGTCCATTACTAGAACAAACCTGTGGGTTTGTATCTTTATTTTAGTTTAGTTTGCAACTGAGCAAAAGCATTTTGTTCCTTCTTTCACCAAAAAACCCAACAGTGCCTTCACTGGCTTTGTGCTGGAATAGTTAAATTAATTTTAGGAGTAATTTGAAGTACAAAAGAAATACAAATGCCCAGGTTTAATTCTGCATAAAGGTGCATTATTGTCACTGTAAATAAAGACTGATTAAAAAATTATATCCAATTTAGGTGTTACTACTACTTGCATTTAAAATAATCTGAAAGTTTGAGTCTTTTATATTTTTTTTCTTTTCAGACTAAAGAATTTATTGATGGAAGTTTACAAAGTGGAGGTAAAATTATATTCTTTTCTTCACCTTCCTTAATTAAGGCAATAATTAAGGCATTCTTAATTTTCCCTCATTTATTAAGGTGTGTTAAAGCTTTAAAGGTAACTTAGGGGTATTTATTAGAGGCTCTTAAATATGAGCTTTTCTTAAATTTGGGGGTTTTTTATGCTTGATTTCAACTCTTTTAGACAGATTCAGAGCAAAGTGTTCTTTCCTTTTGCCTCTAAATGGAAAATCAAGGATTTGATTGATAACAAATAACAAGAGAAAACCACATTTCAAAAAATTTCATTCAGTTTATACAAATTTGGTTGATTTTTCTTTTCTTCTTCCTTCTCAGGAAAAGTTCTTGTCCATGGGAACGCAGGGATTTCTAGAAGGTAGGAAATGATCCATCCTGCTATTAAATATTTTTTAACCATTCAAATCTATTTTACTCATTTTCATTTGTCTTTTCCAGTGCTGCCTTAGTTATTGCATACATAATGGAAACATTTGGGGTGAAGTACAGGTAAGAAGAGCTATTCAGGTTTTAATTCAGGGAGTTTGAAGAGATTTTGATATATTTTTCACTGTTTTCTCCTTCTCTTTTGAAGGGATGCATTTACTTATGTCCAAGAAAGAAGATTCTGTATTAATCCTAATGCTGGATTTGTCCATCAACTTCAGGTGACTTTTTTTTTTATTATTCTTGATCATAACTGAAAAGCAATTTCATGAATCATCTTCCTGCCAAACAGACATTTACTACACAAATATGCTTCAAGGAAATGTCAGGAGCTGGAGTAAAGCTTTGGGAGGAAGATGAGTGGGCACCTCAGTTCCTTAGACTTGAGCTTTGGACAAAGCTAATCCAGGAATGGAGGAGAAATAAAAATCCTGGTTTGTGCAGTGATTAAGAGGCTCTGAAATGTCTTGGTTGGTGCTGAGGGAGCTGCAAAGGAAGTGTTGTTTGTTCCTTAAAGCCATTTCTTTAGTCATCCTTGCACTTTTCTTTTCCTCTGACTTCCTGATGGTTTTTGTCATTCGTGTCAAAGCAACAAAGAATTCTCCTCCTCCCAAAACTGTGCCTGAATGTGAGATACTCCCTGAACAACCCTGCTCATCCTTACAAAGCTTTGTGCCAAAATAATTCCAATGAACAATTTTTGGACCTTTCCAGGAATATGAAGCCATCTATCTAGCAAAATTAACCATCCAGATGATGTCACCTCTGCAGCTGGAGAGATCCCTCTCAGTCCCACCTGGCAGCACAGGTGAGCAGCTCCTGCTGGGGCTCTGAGGCGATTTTTAAGGAGCAGAATCCCAAACTCTTGGGAACGGTTTTTAAGTGTGTGAGCTGGGTTTAAACTTCAATGTGAAGTGTTTAAATCTTTTGGTTTCCCCTGGCTGAAGGTCCCTCTTGCCTCCTGCAGGAAGTTTGAAGCGGATGCATGAGGAGGATGAAGACCTTGGCACCATGCAGGTGGCAGCAGCACAGAACGGGTGATGGCTGAGGACAGGCACTGCTTGTGTTGAGAATTCCTGCCCAGAAAGGTGAAGAAAACTAGGGAAAAAACAAAAAAAACCAAGAATTAATGCAAAACAATGAACACACATAGCTTCTTTTCAATTACATGTTGCTTTCAGATGTAAATCTGCCTCTGCAACACACTAAAGCATCATTTTTAAGATGTTGGACTTCTTGAATGAATAGATGGCACTGATTGTTTTACTCCTTTTTTACACTTTACAGTTTTATTCTCAACCAAGATTTTTGGACTTGCAAAGAGGTATTATTGCAATAATGCACTTTTCATACTTGAAATTTCTTTATTTGTATGATATAAAGTTATTACTTTAAACGAAATGCAAGCGGGGGGGGATTTGTTTATAAAGTTATTTGTGTAATTTATAACAAGAGACTTTAGTAAAGAAAAAGTTTGCTAAAATCCACCTTGTTCTCAGTATGTATTATGGCAGAAATGTGCTTTAAAGAACATAAACATGGAGGTTAATTCAAGTAGAACTCAAACCTCAAACTGGTTGTGCTGTTGCAAGGCAGTAGTGGCAACATTTGAGGTAAAAATTTGTTTTTGAAAACTGAGGCCCAAAGCACTGCCCATAACGGGATCAAGACTTAAAGGATTCACCTCAGGTTTTGTAAAACCTTAGACTCAGCTAAGGAAACACTTGTTGGTGCTTTAAGGTTCTCAGATTGGGAATTATCAGGGTGGTTTGTGCAGCTGTAACTCTCCTGCCTCAGCAGCACAGAGGTTGTGCAAGCACAGTCTCAGCTCTGCATCTGCTTTATTTCCCAATATTTGCTGCTCAAAAGCCAGGAATGGGGTGATTTGGGAGCACTGTGGTGACTGAGCAAGGCTGTTAAAAAAAAAATCTGTGTATTTGGGAAGTCTGAACTTGGTAACCAGACTGAGCAGGGAAAAATGGGCTCAGGATTTGGGGATCAGAGCATCCCTGCCCTTGGATCCATCCTGTGTGCATGGCCAGTTGTCCTGTGTCACCTGTGCTGGAGGAGTCCCTGAGGACAGAGCTCTGGGAAGTTGAAGGCAGGAGTCTGAATCTGAATCTCTGTTGCATCTCTGGGGAGGCCTGTGCAGGGTTGATCCCTCTGGAGCACGTGGAGCTCCTGGCCTCTGTCAGAACCTGGTTTGGAAATCCCTGTCTGGGTTAGAGCTGCTCTGGAACAGATGGAGGTGACACCTGAGGAGGAAACTCCTGCAGGGAGTCAGTGCTGGTGGCTGAGCCAGGACATGGGGTGAGGGGTGAGGTTTTCCAGGACTTTCCAGCCTCATAACCTCTGCTCCCATGGAATGTGAAGGCCCTGGAGTGCTGAACCAGGGTTCAGCAGCACAGTCCTGTTCCTGCTGCTGCCCTCTGCCACCTACAGTGGTGCTGGAGCAGTGTAATTCCTTCAGGGGGAAAAAAAAATCTGCAATAGAGTGATGCTTTAGTTAGGAACTTTTCAGCTGGAAAAAAGGAAGTGATTTATCTCCTGGAGAGCTGCACTGTGTCTGTGTCCAGTGTCCCTCAGTTGTAGAGGGTTTGTTCCTGCTCTGAGCTGACTCTCCATAAAGGAACAGCTCTGGGGCTGTTGGGAAATGCATTCCCAGCCTTGGAGCACGAGGCTCCCACATGGCAGCAGTGGGGCTGTGCCTGGCCCTGCACAGCCCCCAGACACTGCCAGCCACGAGCTGCTGCTGGGACTGGGCTGGGCAGCAGCAAATCCCTCTCTATTTCAGGTCCCTGGGGAAGGGGAGGGATGAAACACAGATGGGAGGCACTGATTCATCTCTGCAGGCTCGTCCGTGTCTGGTCTGTTCTCTCTGGGGTCCTGGGAACACTCATTTCCTACTGACAAGCTCCATGACTAAGGATTTTTCATCAGTCCAGGTTTTTTTTTCCTGGCATTATCCCCTCCTGGTGCCTTTTACAGTCGTTCTGGTCTGTCTGCCTTGTCAGATCCTGAGGGATTCTGAGATTTAATTTTCCTCAGATCTATTACTAAGCCGTCTATTTAAAACTTCCTGTGTCTGTCTGCTGTAGTTTCACTGCCAGGAGGTGTTTCAATATTTGATTTTGGGGGTTTGAACTAAAGGCAGGAACTGGAAGCAGGGTCCCTCACTGTGGACTTGAAAGAGAAGTGGNTGTCCAAATACTGCTATTTATATATATAATTTGTATGATTATATATACTTATATAAATATAGATAAAGAGAGCTATATACAATTATAAATATAGAACAGAGGTACCCAGATGCCTCCATGGTCCAGGGAAGAGCTTTCCAAGGGGAAGACATTTCTGAAAGGTTTGGTGTTTGCCTCAAGGAGGTCATGATTGATATTTTATTTATATATATATATATATANGAGCTGCACTGTGTCTGTGTCCAGTGTCCCTCAGTTGTAGAGGGTTTGTTCCTGCTCTGAGCTGACTCTCCATAAAGGAACAGCTCTGGGGCTGTTGGGAAATGCATTCCCAGCCTTGGAGCACGAGGCTCCCACATGGCAGCAGTGGGGCTGTGCCTGGCCCTGCACAGCCCCCAGACACTGCCAGCCACGAGCTGCTGCTGGGACTGGGCTGGGCAGCAGCAAATCCCTCTCTATTTCAGGTCCCTGGGGAAGGGGAGGGATGAAACACAGATGGGAGGCACTGATTCATCTCTGCAGGCTCGTCCGTGTCTGGTCTGTTCTCTCTGGGGTCCTGGGAACACTCATTTCCTACTGACAAGCTCCATGACTAAGGATTTTTCATCAGTCCAGGTTTTTTTTTCCTGGCATTATCCCCTCCTGGTGCCTTTTACAGTCGTTCTGGTCTGTCTGCCTTGTCAGATCCTGAGGGATTCTGAGATTTAATTTTCCTCAGATCTATTACTAAGCCGTCTATTTAAAACTTCCTGTGTCTGTCTGCTGTAGTTTCACTGCCAGGAGGTGTTTCAATATTTGATTTTGGGGGTTTGAACTAAAGGCAGGAACTGGAAGCAGGGTCCCTCACTGTGGACTTGAAAGAGAAGTGGAGAGGCTGAATTATTTTTTATTTGTCAGGTTCAAACACAAAACTGCAACACCCAAATCTTTGGGAATCCACAGTGCTGCATTGAGGTGCTGAAGTTGCCTTTTCCAGCTTAGGGGAAGCTGAGTGAAGGAGCTGGAGATCTCTTAGCCAAAAAATTAAATCCCAGGGAGGAGGTAACATTCCACCTCTGGAGCAGCTGTTTAGGGCTGGTTCTGACAAAAAAAAAAAGTGTCCCAGGCCAGGTTGGACAGGGCTTGGACAGCCTTGGGATAGTGGAAGGTGTCCCTGCCCATGGCA
>VZTZ01014598.1:0-18075 GCA_013400955.1 Drymodes brunneopygia
AGTAATAATAGTAATAATAATCAGGCTTAGAAACTATCTTTGTTGTAGAGATTAAAAACCCTAAGAAACTATGCAATGTTGTCTAAAAACCTTTGAGTTCAAATATATAAGAAACAGCTGTCCCATGATACTCCTGTCTGAAATTTCTCCCATTATACACTGGGGTTACAGAATATTCTTTGACCTTTAGATCATAAAGCACTTGGAAGCCTTTTGTGAGAGCAGGTGCTTTGGAATGATGTTTTTGTTTAACGTGTTAAGTTGTTTTTAAGACAAGTCAGTTATGACTCTTTTCCTCCACTGAAACCCCAAATCTATGTAATTCAGTGAGTAGACACCAATAGTTTGACTTTTACTAATCTTGGATGATTTTGCAATTTGTCTTAATCTTTCAAGCAAAATATGGTCACATTCAATCTTTCTCAAACATTTGTTCCCACTAGATACTGCAAGCAAACCTCTGACTTGGGAATTTTGCTTTTAGGACAGCTTTTGACCTACAGACTAAAAATGTACCCAGTAGAATGTCTAAAAAGTTGTTGGAGAGCCACACAAGTTTTCCTCCTTGAAGAAATGCCTATAATACTGGGCTATAGCTGTGCTCTTCCTTCCAAGAAGTTTAAATATGGCTCCTGGATCTAAAAGAAAGTTGAATATGAGGAGGTAAGGGGTTACTCACCTATGCCTGAATGGACAGAGGTCTGCAGGGCTGAGCAGCAGGACAGAGCTCCCTCGATTCTGGCAGAGTGGCTTAATTTAAGCATATGCTTTTGTGCATGAAGAGGTAGGAACCTACATTTTTAAGGGATCAGCTCTGACCTATAACTTTGGGGCTCCAGGAAGCAGCAATCTGTGTAGAGAAATGTTCCTTATGAAAATCTTGATCTAATTAGTCAATTTATATGGATGTGAGACAGTTAAAATGCAGAAATCTTCAATAAAATAAAGTGGAGTGTATATGTGGCAAAAAGTTGAGAAAACCTAAGATCACTGGCCTAGAGTCAACATAACTTTTTAGGAATAATTGGAAGTCGGGTCTTGGAAAAGGTGAGCTGAGATCTTATATTTTTCACTGAAGCTATCACAGATTTGGAGGTGTTCAAAAACTCTTGGGACCAGATCCTTTGTTTAAGTTACTCTTCTCATGCTTCTCATTTAAAGGGACAGCTGGAATAATATAAGGTTCAGTGAGTTTTGAAAAAAAACTAGATTGGCAAGCTGGTACTGCATTAAAATTGGGAGTCTGCAATGAGACAAAGAGCTGCAGTCTGGCACTACAGGGAGATGGAGGATATGAAGAAGAGGTCCAGTAAAAAGAATCAGCTCCAATATGTACATTTTCAACAGAGTATGTGTGTTCTAATGAATAGAAGAATATCTATAGGGATTTTTCTGATCTGTGGTTCATTACTCATATTCCCTCCTCAGATTTCACCCATATTGACAATAAATTTAGTAGGAAGACCAAAGAATCTTGTATTTGTTAAAGTTTCATGCCATCATCAACATATTCTGCTCGAAGACTTAAGTTACTTCTCCCCACTGCAAATAATAGTTTCCATACTTTCAATACCTCAGGGGAGTTTGAAAATGACAAATTGATTGTTTTTCCCTGCTTTAAATCATTACTGAATTTTGGACTTAGAAATGTATGGCTAAGTCAGCCAGCCGTCAAGTGAGGAATTAGTCTCCCCAGCGCCAGCAGTAAATTCTCCAGTTTGCTCAGCAACCAGTTGAACAAGCTCCTCAATATTTAACCATGTCAATTGTAAACAGGCAGATTCTTTGCCTATGTTGTTTTCTCAGGAGAACCTAAACCTTCCTTGTCAAAATATGTGCTACAATGGACATTCATCTGCCTCCCTCCTAATGATGGAGTTTTTCACATTGTGTAAGGCAACGCCTGCTGTCATGCATCCATTAAAACCCCATCCATAGAGCCATGTATAGAACAGGGTGGCTGGCTAGGAGTTGCAAACTTCTAAGGAATTTCTTTGTTGTGATGTGGGGTTTTTTTTCCCTCTCTTGAGTGTTGGATGCATAATATTTCCAGGTAACTCTGACTGCTGTGTGATATTTAATCACCTCCACTGCCTCCCAGTAATCACTTTTATTGCATTATGCTAGTCAGCATATTCTGTGCACTTTAATATACATGAGGTTGAGGGAGGAATATTTTTAACTGAAGGCTTTACAGAAAATTTTACATTTATTGATTTCTGTTAAAAAAAAAAGCAAACTGTTATTCTTAGAAAATCGATGGAAATGATTGCTGTGGCCATATTTGTTCAAACAAACAAATAATGCAGTATAATGACAACGCTATCTCTCATTTCCACATTTCACCTGGAGAAGGAAAACATTTGATCTGGAAAGCCTGTGTACTATTTCAGTCCACAGGAATATCTTTTATTCATGTGTATTAAAAAAATATGCAAAGAGTTTGTACAAGTTGGATAGGGGGAAAAAAGTTTGACAAAAATAAAACAAATTCATCCAAACAAGCATTGCAGATTTGGGACTTCTGGGGCCAACCTGGCAGAGGCAGTCTTGCTATCCTTCTTTGGATATATGCTGGAAATTTTATATGTATAATTTTTCACAAAAAAATTTTTGCATTCCAGACAAAGCTTTTCATGGGAAAACTATGCCATGCATATAGAACAACCCTCACACAGCTGATGATTGCAAATCATCCATTCTCATTGTTTACCTATTAAAAACTATGGGAAAAAAAAGGAATAAAAGGATCTTATGAATTCAAATCAGGTAGCTCCTCTGGCTTCCTATAACACTGTACATGATTTTTCCAAGCTTTGTGAACACAGGAATTGCTCATTCAAAACTATGTTCACAGAATGAAAATCACAATCAAAATGTAATTATTGAAATGAAAACAAGAATCTGCTTCATTGCAACACATTTCCTTATCTGAGAATGTACATGTCTCACGATACATTGCATTGCAGCACAACTAGCTGAACATGTCACTGTTACACGGCCACCAATTAAGAAGGATTCTTGGCATGAATGATGTTCTGCCCGAGGCCAGGTCACTGTCTGATGTAAAAGATTGGAGCTTCAGGGCACTGGCGGTTCTGATCCTCTGTTCTGTACAAACTGAACGAGCTGATCATTACAGAAACCTTGTGAGCCAAGGCGCTGTTATCATCTCCATTTTACATATGGGGATTGAGGTGCAGTCAAAAGATTTCTTTGAATGTTCACAATGAAAAATCTGGAGACTGATTTTTTTCTGAAGGCATAAAATTTTTCACTACTTTATACATTCCCAGCACAGTTCTCATTGACTTAAACTTGGCTTACCTGCAGTTACACTCAATATTACCAGGAAGCCCATTTATGGTGTCAACAAGAGTGTTATAACAGCAACACACCCCTGATCATAAATCACAGATGCAGGAATAAGCTTGCTTTCTCCTTGGAGGGAAAACAAGTCTTCTATTTTTAAACAATAGAATGATTTTGATGCATCTTTTAACTAACCAAAAGTAACATCTTGACAATTTTAATGGACTAATTATACACTGATGGTCATCTAGAAATGTGCTCATTTTCAGGTCGTTATGTCCTGACAACTCTAAGAGTTATCAGCTGGAAAATTGGCATGCAAACACAGAATTTCAATCACTATAACCCTGCAGGACTGGATTTGACTATCCTGAGGTTCTGCCTGCAGTGTCAAGGGAGATAAAATGTTTTTGATTCTCTAGGTGTAGGATCTAGTCAGTGTCCTGATTAGTTCTGCTAAAGCAAAAACCTTTCCAATATATTAAAATGCACAATCAGAGCCCTGAGAATCTCAGAGATTAATAGTGGTTCACAAGGGTTCATACTGACCTTTGTTTCAGTCTCAATTTGCATGAGTTTGCAACGTCTGCATTTTGCTTTGTGTTTCTGGTTGGAAACCTTGAATCCCCTTGCCAGAGCCTGGAGATGGTGAGTGTGCTCATCTTAACCCCACCATGGCATTCACGGCGTAGCTGCCAGTATCACTTATGCATGAAACCAGTCCTGACAAACAATATTGCTTTAAGCCTTGTTGCAGTGTTCTTCCCATGAAATATTGTACCTGTGAGGCCTCAAGCCAATCCTTCTGGCTTTGTGTCTGCCTAATAAGCCTGGTGCAGAGATGTCTCCTAACAAGTTCCAAGGCAGCTCCTGGTTAGTAACACCTTTATGGTCCTATCTGCAATATTCCCATCTACCTCTCCACAATGTCCTCACCACCTTCAGGAAGAAAAGTGAGTTTGCAGAGATAACCCTTGTGAGGCAGTGACATTTTCATTCATGTTCTTCTACTGAAGCACCTGCCTGCAGGTGACAGCTGCTTTTTAGTTTACTATAGCAAATACAGAAGGCAGTGGAGGGCTCTTGTATATCCTAACCCATCAGGGCCTTTGCATTACTGTCTCCTGATTCTGCCAGTGTGCAGCATCCTTTCCTGACCCATTCAGGCAGTGCCATGGAACTTGGCAGCCTTCATATTCAACACACCCTTCAAACCACAATAATTTCTTCAGAGGGGAAACAGAACACAGAGGAAAGTCCCAGCAAGCATCCACAGTGAGTCTGCAGCTTACAAGACTGTCTTGTCTGTCCCTCAGTAGTTTGGTCTGTGACTAAAAAATGTCCACCTTTGTTTCACATGACCAACAAATGGCTTCAAGTACAGGGGTCACAGAGCAAGACAGAGATTGTGACACTGGCTGAGACGAGTCTTGTTATGTCGTGTCCTTTTCAGAAAAGTCTTGAGAAGCTGGGGAGAAGGGTGAACAGGTTGAGAAGGAAGGCAGTAAAAGGAAGAAACCTCACCAATAAGGAAAAAATAGGATTTCACAATCAGAAGGGAAAAGGTAAAGGAAGGTAATGAGAGGTGTGGGCAGCAGAGCTCTTCATTTCTACGTGTTGCTAGGTCCCTTTTTTCTCCTACTAACTGCCTGACACCATAGAATGGCAAGGTAGGGTTACTTAAAAAATGAGAAATTCCTCTAAATCTCTTTGAGTCTGTTAATCATGTAATATAGATTACAGTAACCAGAAATAAAATGTTGATTTAGATGTTTGCAAAATAAAATAGTTGGGATTTTTTTTCATCCACAACTCTTAGAATGAAATTCAATAATATTGCACCAGTAAAGTCACATCATGAGTTCTAGTTCACTCCCAATCACATCATAAAACCACAACTTGAGTTGGCATCACTCAGCAAAACCAATCTCCTTTATGAGGTGGAGTGGTAGTGGGAAGCAGTGTGTGTAGGTCTGTGAAGGGCAAAATAGGACATGGTGGCAGAGCTTACAAGATGCTTTTTAGCTCCTGACTACAGTACCCTTGGCCACTAGCAGTTCCCTGATTCCCATGCACATTAGAATTCACTCACAAATTTGGAAAGAGGAAAAAAAGAGGAATGGAAAAGTAATCTAATACAGCCTGATATTCTTTTTCATGTTACATTATACTGCCAACCAATGCCATCAGTCACAGTTTTTAAGAAGCATGATGACATTCTAAATGGTTTATGAATATTACTTTGAAATTGAGACTAATTCCTTGGATGAATTTTAACTTTGCTTTCCACTTCCCCCACTTTTTTCTTTTTTAGGGAGAACTCTTTCTCTCTCTCTCTTTGTCTCTCTCTCTTTCTCTCTCTTCCCCCTGCTCTTACTCAGGATTTCCATGGCCACTGACATCTCAGACTGCTGCAATTAAACTAGTGAAATAGCAGGTAGAAGTACTATAAGAAAGTTTCTGTATGGTATTTTAAACCTTTATTTGAAAGTATTTTAGGCTGAATGAAAGATGTAAGTGACCACAAAGCTACCTGGCAATATTTTTTACCACTCTTCAGTAATTTTGAACCATCAATTAATATAATGCTTCTGAAAGCAAGATTTTAATTGAACTATGTAAAAGGAGCATGACTTATGCCTGATATATGACACCATTCCAAATTAAATCCAAACCCAAAGAGCCCAAATCCAGGATGGAGGGCTTGCCTGTCAGCTTCTGTAAGCCCTCTGCCTTCCCATAAACTGGATATAGATGCTGAGGTGGTTTGGGCATGCACATCTGTCTATACATATATACAAGATAGACACACAGGTTTATAAGGTATGATTTTAAGAAGGGTAGGCTCTTTCAATAATCAGTCTTTGATTTTGAATGCCTTGAAGCTAGCTCACTGGCTGAATAGATTTTTCATATGACAGGACAGAGTTTGCAAATTTTGTGTGCACAATCTGCAAATTTTTTGAACCACAGAACATCTTACTGAGCAGGCAGTCTAATTGCTGGGTTGCTTTCTAAGGGCAGATATGCAGGAGGAGTTTTCCTCTTTTGACACTAAGCAAATATAGAACCATGTTACTTTATTGCAAACTACAGCCAGAGAGGATTTTATAGTATTTGCAGTCTGCCTGGGTGAGTGATAAGCTAACCCATTTCATAATTTTAAGCCTCACCTTTCTGCAGTGTTGCAGTGTGATCCATCCTTCTCTCCCGAGGGAGGCTGCCAGGCAGCACCATTTTTCAGACGTGAACTCCGTAGGATCACGTTCCTGCAGCAGTCCCACTTTGTCCCATATCACTCTTCTTTGCATGTGGAGTCATTAGTTTTGATGGAGGGCAGCAATTTTTTCCCACAGATGCTGAGGGACAGTCCATGCACTTGCATGTGTTTCTTTCAGGCAAATATTTGAAATATGCTGTCCTTCTCAGTCACTAGTCAACTTTTAAAGATGCCTATCTTTGTTAAACCGAAAGCTATTTTATCTGAGTGTACTCTCAGATACCAACTAATGGATAGGCCATTTTTTAACATTTAATTTTGGGTTGATTTTGTAACCTCTGCTTAGATATCTTAGGGTGACAAATTTAAGTTTTTAAATACTTATTTGGGTACAACAATGAGTATATTATTTCAGGACCTCAAACCTGTAGTAATTATTTGCACTACCTGAAGGACTGAGTGAAGTTTTTTTGGAGGTCAGTTTATATAATTAGAGAGTACATGATCCCTCTGGCCTTCACTATCCTTTAAGAGGGTGAAAACTGGCATAGATCCACTGAAAGCCTTGAATTATTATTTAGCTGATAACTGAGCCACAAAGTCCCAAGTGAAATTAAAACCTAGCTTTATTATGGACTGTAAATGCAACAAAACAGTTGCTCTCTGAAGAATGTCCCTGTTGAAGTATATGAGGATAAAAAGGGAGATGTACAGGCAGGCATAGAAGATACAAGAGCCTTTCTTGGGATCCTAAATTTTCTGAGGCTTGGCACAGAGTCTTGCTCACTGGACAATGCTGCCTCTTCAGTAGCTTTGCCACTGTAGTGTAAGACTTGATCTCATGAATCTGTTTCTACTCCCTCTTTATATTAGTACTGGGAAACTGAAGTTCTCAATAAAGCTGGTGGGAGTTGAGGGAAGGGAACACCTGGACAGGACCCTGGGGTCACAGGATAATCCAGGCTGGCATGGGCCTCAGTAGGTCTCTAGTTCAATCTGCTGCTCAGAGTAGGGTCATCCATGAGACCGAGTTGTTCAGTGCTTTGTCTGTTTTTGTCTTGAAAACCTCCAAGGCTGGCAACTGTACAACCTTGTCCAGACAGCCTCTTCCACTGCCTGGCTGTCCTCACAGAGAATTTTATTCCAGTATTCACCTGGAACTGGTGTTTGCATATAATTTTCATTTGGTAACAAATAGGAAAGATTGAAGAATGAGAAACATTGAAAACAGTTTCCCTGAGTATTTCGGAATTTGAGTATTTTTAAAGCTGAATTCATGAGTGGATAGAACATGTGACCTGGGACAGACCTATTTGCAATGGGGAGATGTTCACGTGCATGTGCCTGGAGAAGGTGGGGACAGGTCTAATACTTAAATATTGCACACAGCAGGATACAGAAGTGCCAGAACTGTGCAGGATTAAACTAGCTACGGGAACAGATGGGTTTCAGAGGTAGCAGTCTATCATCCCACCTGAGAGGCAGAACTTAGTACCTCAGATGCTTCCTGAAGGTAGTGTGACATGCAGCTTTCAGACCTTGAGAAAGCATCTCTGAATTTAGGATTGTACCTGCCTAAACATAAGCTGTCACTGGGCTCAGCTTCACTGTGCGAAATACTCCTTCCTTTTACAGCGCAGCTGAATTGCAAAATTCAGTAATACAAGCATCCCTAAGAGATGAGCATGAAAAATACCTACCAAAGGGGGCTTAAGGAATATTTAAGAATAGAAGATACAGAAGTAACACCCAGAATACTCAAGAACCCAAAGCCCTGTGCTGAATCATGCAAATAAAGGTTTGGAGCCTGGCTCCCCCACACCACAGAATAACCCCTCTGAACTGGCCACATTGGCAGAAGTATAGCCCTTCTGGGTCTTGTGGTTAGTACTTGAATCTCATTATGAGAGTAGCCTTGCATTTCCTAAGTTTTTTTAATTTAATTTAAAATACACATAATTTAACTGAAACATTTTGTTCCAGGCTGAGTAAACCTTTTGTTTCAACGAGAAATACTGTTATACAAACTAAGAGGAATCCTGAAAATGATTATTTCAGAATGCTCCCAAACAACAGAGCATGTACATATGAGCTGTGATGAATTTTTGTGTAACAGCCAAAGAACTGAAAAATCAGTTACTTTCACAGATTTTAGCCTCTGTCCCCTTGAAACATAAATTAACTGCAGATCAAAGGACAATATTGAAAATTATTAGTCCCAAAATAAGCTTTCAAGAATATATGGCTATGCCAAAAACATTAGCTATGGTGGGCATTACATAGCCTACACTGTAAATGAAATATATGCAAGTACAACAGACAGTAGTAAAATATAGAAACGTGAGTACTAGATTAGTATTAATGAGAGGTCTAACCTTTTAATTTTTTATTTCTCTAGTTAACTACTCTGTGCATTAATGACAATGGAATATTTTATGATCATCTTCTACTACCTATGTTCACTTAATGCACTCATCATTCTTTCATCTAAAGGTAATTGTTTTCATACACATGTGGTTTGCTGAGTGTTGAAATAACAGTCATGCAACACTGATTGCCCTCTCCCTGAATTTATTCCCCATTGTGAGATTAGAAACAGGAAACTGTTGTTGTTTCAGGGCAAATCCAAAGCATTACATTTTCTGACAGCTTGTGTCATATGACACATATGTGTCATATACGGGGGCCCGTAGAGCCTTTACAGCCCAGGGGTGGGTCTGATGGGGAACAGGAGTTACTGCCTGGTTGGTCTAGAGTGGCACTTTGCATGCAAGGACAGAGCTTGACATCTTTCCTCTCAGAAGAGTAGGAGGATTTTCTAGGGTTCATGGTTTGAATGGCAGCCATCAGTTTTTCACTTCACTGGAGAGTGTTCAGAATCTCTTTGCCCATTCTCATCACATCACCTGAATCAGGGGGCTTGCATGGATCCCTTTTAGCTGGTCCCCAGCCCCCTGATCCATGTCTCTGTCCTGCTTTGTGTAATGCATCAGGAGAAGCAGGTCTGTTATGAAAGACAGAACATGGATTACTCGAGAGATTGTTAAAAATGCTATTTGTTAGAGCTGATAATATGAAAATGGCACTGATAACCACATAGGCTTTCAGATTCTGGGAGCCCTGAGTGGTGCTCTCTGTTCCTTGTGCAGCATGCCCTGCAGATCCAGAGAAGTTACGGATGACACATGCCTGGAAGTGTTTAAGACCAGGTTGGATGGAGCTCTGAGCAACCTGGTCTAGTGGAAGGTGTCCCTGTTCATGGCAGAGGGGTAGGAATGAGATGATCTTTCAGATCTCTTCCAATCCAAATCATTCTATGATTGCAAGATTTCTCAGGTTTTGGTGCTTCAAGTTACTATAGGATTTTCTTAGAAGGAAATGACTCCATTTGTCATTTTTGCAGTCAAAAAGAAAGGAGTTTCCCACGAGAACTGCTTGCTGCAGTGCAAGGTAAAGGCAAGGCCAGGCAGGTGGTGAGGGGGCCAGTACCCAACGAGCTACCCACAGGTTCCTGTGGCACAGTGCCCTGCTGGGGGCTGACTTGCAGCCAGGGATTTGGGCAGCAAAGGCCCTCAGCCAGGCCTGAGGACCACACTGCCTGTGCCTGAGCACATTCAGGCCAGCTGTGCTGTGGGTCACTGACTCCTCCATGTACAATGGCCCTCCTGTCAGGATCCTTCCTCTTTGCATCCCTCAGGCTGGGTGAAGCTGCAGTGCCCAAACACTATTGCCTAAATAAGGAAATTGTCCTCTTTCTTTCTTTTGTTTTTTACTTTTTTCTTTTTTTTTTTTCTTTTAATCCATTGAGATCAGCCCCTCCACGCACACTCTTTCTTTAAACTCTGATATCTGCCCTCTCCCCCACTGATGGCATTTCAAGGCAGCACTAAAAGAGGGAGTACCTTTTTCATAGGTGTTGGGTGACTTTTGCTCTTCTCTGCATCTAGAAAAAGCTGCAAGCACTGTGGCCTTCTGCTAATGCAAACTCCACAAAGACTCTTACAGCAGCAACATAGAGCTGCTCAGTAAACTGCAAATTAAGAGTCTAAATGCTGCCAGATATTTGACAAGGCCCTTTTATTCTTCACAGAAACAGGTGAAAACATACTGGGCAGTAAGAAATAGTGGACTTTATGATTGCTGAGTATCACTGCCTGGTAATACAGATGTTAACTACTGCACTGTTTTCTTTTTCTAACCAATTTGTGATACCCTAGAAGTGCCTCATAATAGCTCTTCTAGCAGTTTGTCCTACTTTTGAGGTTAACGACCAGTGAGATGATAGGAAGTGATAAAACTACAAGTATGTAAGAACAGCAGCACTGAATATCCTTCCTTTACCAGACTGTGTGCAGCCCTCCTCATATCTTTCCCACGAACCTCTTGAGAAGAGTTTGCTATGTAAACCTGCAAGATGTTCACACGGTAATGAATAAGTCAGTTAAACTTCAGGGTGTCTTATTTTTGCAGTTACTTACAAAGAAAACTTTTTTTTTTCTATTTTAAAATAGCACATCACACATAAGAAAAAAAAAACAAGAGATAAATTACAGAAAAAGTTTGTCTTCACAGAAGAGCTATTTTCAGATATTGCCATCCAAGTTTTGCATCATAGACCAAAAAAAATAAAACAATTTAATATTTTACCATCAGACTTTGAAATAAACTAGCAACATTTCAATAAAGCAAGTAAAAAAGACTGTTCATTAACTCTTTTTAAGACTACATAGTTAGCAGTGCACAAATACTTGACAGATGTATTTGTAATAAAGGTTTGGTGAAAGGTCTAATGTAGATAGAAAAAAAATTAGAAAAAGAGAAAAAAAGAAGAAGTAAAAGAAGTGCTGTATTTAAACTCCCATAAACAAAAATATATATAAATATATAAATACGTATTTATATGCCCAGCATATTTCTGGAAATTTAGAGGGCAAGTTCCAAAGTTAAGGAAGCAAAAATATCCAGGTGTAAGGTTAAACACACACAGAGTATGCAAAATTTGCAATGATTTTAATAAAAGCAACAAATTGTCAGGTGTTCATCATGGACTTTGTGCACTCATTGCACTGTTTTTTTTTCCTTTTTTGTGCTCACTATGGGGTATAGAGTAGTATTGTCTATTAATGAAGAATTTGTTTTGACCTCCAAAAAGCAGAGATATAGAAAGGAATGTAATAAGCATCACTGCATTGCATCCAAGCTCTGAGTTCAAGACTAGAGAGTAATGGGTCAGGAGGGATTATTTGGGTAATGCTGGGCAGTTCTAAGACACTGCTGTCATTAAAGCACAATACACCCAGTCTTTCAAGGAATTCAAAACAGAAGCTTATTAACTTCTTCAAATTAAATTATGCAGCTCTGCCTGCCTGATGTCTACAGAAGTATTTATACATTTTTTTATTACAAATGCACATTGCTGTGTGCTACAACAATTTACAATCCAGGGACTGAAATATGGAAAACTCCTGGAAAGTCTCCACCAGCTCCTGCAATCAGGGCATTTCCAGGACTGTCAAAGAAACAAATGAAAACTGTCCTGATTTCCATCAGCCTAAAGAAGCCAATGTCAGTCTCACAGTTGGGTGCTTCTCTGGCTATTACACTTCCACCCTGTCATCAGGATGAGATTGTTAAAATGTGAAGTTCTCTCTATGTCTGTATTAGCAGTTTCAGTAGGGCTAGAATTTGCTTTTATAGAAGCTTCACTACCTATTATGACAACTAAAAATATTTTAATGAAATCTCTTAAAGGCAGATTAAAAAGCACAAGTTTTTTTCAGGCCACTTGTGGAAATTAACTTCTTAGCCTGCTGATTTGGTGTCACAGTTTCTCCCATGGTTAATAAAGGGCTAACAAGTCCTTTCACTCAGAGAATAATTGTGTGTGCTATTGCTGGTTATGCCTTTATCTTTAAAATAAATGTTTCCCCTTTTATTTTAAAGAGAAAGAGAAAATAGGAGAGAGTAAAAAAAGGAGAAAGAAAGGAAGAAAGGAAGAAAGGAAGAAAGAAAGAAAGAAAGAAAGACAGAAAGAAAGAAAGAAAGAAAGAAAAGGAAAGTCAGTCAGCCTTTTTGCTGCAATCCCTTCTCCTCAATGTGTTTGCCAAAGTTTCCAAGTGATGCATTTCATGGTGACATGTCACATGTTGTGTCAGTCATACTGTATTACACTAGCAGACGTGACTGACAAAGCCCAAAGTGACAGCACAATAAAACACATCATCGAGGAAATTAGAAAAAAAATGTTTCCCCAAAGTATAATGAAAAGAATGCTTTTGAATATTCCTCCTAATTGTTCTCTCTTTGCTTGCTAAATTCTGTGGGACTGGTGAGCCTTTTGTGAATCAGGCAGAGGAAACATTATAGTTTTATTTAAGTCTGAGTGTCTGGGAAGTGGATAAAACTGTGAGTATGTTTGTCAGGGTGGAGATTAGAACTTTACGAAACTGTTCTTTCACACAACTCTGTTTGTGGCTGGCCTGACACACACAGGTGGGTTGTATATTCTCCGACAATTTGGTCATACTTCATCTTTTTTCTCTTGCCATTTCATGTTAGATGGGCTGTCCTAAGGTACTGTGGGCAGATATGCTGTCCCACTGTCCTAGTTTTAAGCTGCCCAAATATAGTGCATTGTAGCCTGGCCTCTGTTTTGTTGCACACTGAGAAATAGCTACTCAGCTTTTGCACAGCTGTGAGCACAGGAAAACTGAGCCTGTACTTTTGTTCTGTTATCTTGGTTAAATTCAGCTCTGTGACCAAAGCTTGCTCCTTCTGTCTCGTTTAAAAGACATGCTCAGTTGCAACCTAAAACAGGCCTGTAACAAAGACCTGAGTTAATTTAAGTATTTCTGGTAGAAGAAATGTTGGTTTTTTCTAAGCCAGACGACATTGTAGAAATTGTATTTGTGGTCAATAGAATATTTCGTTATTCTACCACCTCTGAGACAGGGGGTGGGCAACATTTACCAGCCCCTGTACTATTTTGGCACTGCTCCAGACACATACCCTTGCCTAGGACTCTACCTGACACTTGTAGCATACACAGACAAGGAGGAAAGCAAGTCAGGGCAATGTTAATCAAAAGATGACATCTCTCTCAAGAAAAGTCCAAGTTGGAAATGATGTAGCTAAGCGGGAACAAAAGAAGGATGGACACTTTTCCACTTGATTGAAGTCTGATTACTGTTGACAGAGATTAAATCTTAATTTAACAGGGTTAATTTAAATTGACAAATGTGACCTTTAAACTGAAATAACAGGGGTCTTTGTCTGAATACAATCATTTAAAGTAACACCATTTAAGTTGGGACTTATACTCTAATATATTTCTATTATGTAATAAATCACACAAAGTAAATTGCCATAACTACCCTAGGACACAGCTAGACCACACTAAATGCAAGTGAATGAGATATTTGCTCAAGATGTAGTTGTGTCTAAGTCCACATCCATATTTAAAAGTGAACATCATGTACATGGCTTGTCTGAGCTGACACACATTAACAGGTTAAGCTATGATTACTTAACCATATGGCTGAGGTTTCAAAAGAAGTATTTTCCTGTATGAAGACTTGATTTATATAATATTTAAGCCAGGTAAATTGCACCAATAGGGTTTGAGAGCAATGTAGTAGATCATATCAATGAGAATTTCAGATGGTCACATTTGAACACGTCAGGTCTGTCAGCTCTTGAACTCTTAGAAAAGATCCTACAGTTCAAAGCATAAGCTGAAGTCAAACTTGGTCCATAATGTATGTACAAAAATTACTTCACCCTACTTTTATATTTGCTTGGACACCTTGTTACTTTATGTTGCTCCTTGCTGCTTCCTGTTGTACTGGACTCTTAGAGTATGATTTATTTTAGATACTGGGATGTTATGGGGCAGGCAGAGCACAGAGGATTTAAGAGGCTATAGAAAAGACTCTTCCGTTTTCCAAATCAGACAGGAATAAAACATAATGCATTAAAGTTCCTTCTGTTCTTGCATCATTTTCTGCTGATTTACTGAGCTGGGTCAATGGACCTAACATGTATACATAGGTATTATGATCCCTTTGGACACATCTACTAAACATTTCGATGCACATTGCAAGTAATGGGCTGGATATTGAAGGATTAAGATGTAACAGTAAACTGCCTGAAATTGATGTGGGCAGATGCCCCATCTTAATTCTACATGCCCTACTTAATCTGTATGAATATATGAAAAGCCATTCTTCTAATTCTTGCTGCAAGTCACTCTTGCTCAGGGTTCACTGAGAGGAATTACCATTGATGACTTTGCTTGTAAACATCTGGCCCAAAGTTTTATGTTAGAGGTGTATTTTGTTATGAAAATATGTTGTCCTCTGGTTTATAACAGGAACTAATAAGTGTAGGATATAGGACATGCTTCCTAAGCAAGACAGGTTCTTTTTTGGCATACACAGCCTCTCCCTTCTGTCAATGTCTTAAACACAGTGAGTTTGCAGTCTTTCATTTATTGTGCTGGACAAAGCCCACACAGGCTAAAGTACCAGTGAAGTCGTTAAGAGGTGTATGAATTCAGGGGGAAAAAGGGGACAGAAGAAAAAAAAAAGGTGCTTCAGAAGACCTTTTCTTTCAAGTAGTCCCTGTTCCTTGTCAAAAGCTTTTGGATGTATGGCCTGTTCCAAAATCTTTTCGTGGATTTTGCATACAAATTCTGCAGAGAGCAGAGGGAAAGGGGAGGAGGGTCAACACAGCAGGGCTTAAGATGTTACGATGAATCTAAAGTTCCATTGAAATATTTCGCCTGTCTAAAATAGGATTTTTATTTTTTCAAACTACAGAGGAATAGATGGATATTAAGAAAATACCCACTGCTTCCTTTTTCTTGTCGTGCTCTGCAAAGAACCTGCATGGCCGTAGGTTGAGATGTGACAGATAATTAGCGTTGGGCAGACTTCAAAATGTTTGCAATATGAGTCTAAAAACTTTGTGTGTTTATGTAAACTTCTTTGGTCTAGAAACGACCTTGACAGATGAGCTTTATTCTTAGGAGGTTCTTGCCACCACCCGATTGTCAAAGAGTCTGAAATGTTGCAAGAATAAAGTGTTGTGTGATGTTTCTGTAATTAGGCCTTTCAGTTTCGTTTGGATTGGGGTCATGCACATCAGCATAGCTCTAATGACGTCAGCTCAGGATCTGCCTCATAAAATTCAAAGGGAAGTTAAAAAAAGTCAGCATCAATGAGGTTCAGTCCTTTTTTGTCTTCAAGGAGTGATCACCCTAATTTGGGTTTAGTTTGAGATTTCAGCTGCTTGTGCTGATCACAGAACAAGCATGAAATTAAACCCCTTGATCCAAGTACCACACAACTTCAGTAAAGTGCTAATCTATATCACCTGAGCCACATTGGCCCCATTGGCCAGTGGCCACCATGGATGTATCTATATCACAACTGTGCAAAGGTTAATTGTGACTGGTTTTTCAGTTTCTGTTTGCTAGCTAACCATTCCCGGTTTTTTTTACATAATTTCTGCAATCCAAAAAATTAATTAATTTTAAAAGAAATACCTTCCTTCATCTTATGCTATACTCTGTATGCCATGACTTCATACTGACTGAGAACCTTGTTTTCCCAGATGCTGGACTGTTTGGAAACACCACTGAGGAAAACTGCTGGAGTTCCCTGGAAGAAGCCTATATACACCCACTCTTAGCCACTTGAAGAGAAGATAAACTCTAGACCATGTGCTTCTTAACTGAGGGTGATGGATGTGCATTACAGACAACTACGAACACCATGAAAACAGACGAAGATGTGAGATTAGTGAAGGTCTGACGTAGAGTAAGTGTTTCAAATTTGAAAAAAAGTCCTCTGCAACCATTAGGAATAATGTCAGCAAAAGGACACCTTTCTCCCTTGTCATGCCAACGGTGCTGCAAACATATGTGTAGCCCCAAAGCCCAACTCTACTGGGACATGAAGAAGGGGTACAAACAAACATTTTTATGCCCAAATCATGCTGGCAGACTGCTGTCTGGGAGTGCCACCTTGGTCTTCCTGCTGGCTGTCCTCCAACTTGAGAATGTGAGTGCAGAACTGAGCATCATAATGGCCACAGTGAGGCTAAATATGACTGGAAATCAAGAAAATCTAAGTTTATCTTGATTCCACATTACTCTCTGGAATCTGGCTCAGCTGAATGCACCCATGTGATCCTGGGACTGACTACAAATTTGTGTCTGTTTTATGATCTGATTTTGCTTTCCTCGGCAAAAGCTATCCATGCTTTAGCTGCTAATGCTCTTACTTGGTGACAACATAGCCACAAGGGAAGGCTACCTGGTTTGCTATCAAAATGTAACACAAAAACTGTTACCTTCATTATATGTGTTATATAATGGGGTAGAGGTTTCATCTGGGTAGGGTTCAGTTTAAATATACTTTAAAGTGGTCTTTAAAAGGAACTAACTCCACTGTGAAGCACTATTATAACACCAGGGAGCCCTCATTTTGTGACCACTCTGCTCGATGGATGTGAATGTTCAGGTCAGTATTCACAGAAAGCCAAATTCAGCGCTTTGAAAAGAAGCTGTGATATCTTTAGTTTATTATTTAATCAGTGAGCCAGTCTCAGGCTTGGTTTTATACTCATGACTGACTGTTGAAAGCCTGAAAGATAATGTTCAGGGATAGTAGAAAGGGAAGCAGGCTGTCATTTCTCCTATGCATTCCCCTGACCCACCACATGCTCAGACAAGGATGAGATAGGCTTATCTGCATTTTGATTCTATTCAGTAGTCATTGTCTCTGAAAATGTGCAAATAAAATAATGAAGACCATGATAAAATAGAGCAGGAAAAATATCTCTCTATTTAAAGCAGCTGTTTGGGTGCCAGCTGCTGAGTAACAAATACATCTTTAATGAAATCAAACAATCCAGCAGGATTTATTGATTGCTAACAATTGTTTTAAATGCAGTCTGGTAAGCTGGGCTGTTTGCATCCTTTTTTGTCCAATTAGTTCAGTTGGTTTGAATTAGACATACTTTGCTAGTATCTTAAAAAATACAGCTCAATAGACAGTGCATTATTTTCCTCCAGAATAAAGTGTGGGAGAGATGCATAGAATGAAAGATTTTTGACGCTATTCCAGCTGTTTAGAGGAAGGCAGCAGTGTGCGTTGTCAAGCTCTTTCACCTCAGCAGCTTCAGTTCAAATCCATCCTGCGATCTTGAATGAAGAGGATGTGTTATTCACTCCTTGGAGCCTGTTGAACAGTGGAAAGAACAAGAACTCCTGTGTTTTTGTGGCACTTCAGAGCCAATTTCTGCAAGAACGACAAGAGAGTCCTGCGGAAACTTAAATCTTAGGGCTGACCTCTATCTGCCTGTAGTTCTACTCTTGCTAACATCGAGGGGAAGTAAATCAGTGGTATTGCAAGCTGATAGACTAGATGGTGGAAGAGGTCTTTTCAGTCCTTTTTTCTATGAACTTGGGAAAATCTGCCATTGACTTCAAGATTTAAGAAGTTCTACTCCTCGACAAAGCTCTTTTTTTTTTTTTT